>JAWQUT010000013.1:2690252-2704061 GCA_033807755.1 Ellobium chinense | reverse complement strand
AAAAGAGTCTGCCAGGAAATACATCACATGACCTCGGATCAGATATTTTTTCCCCCTCGGAAGAAATATCAAGACTTTGATCGTGGTATTTATTCCACCCGGATAAAATATCACGAGCATCGGCCGTGGTACTTATTCTCCCCGAAGGAAAATCTGCCTGGAAGGAATATCACGGGACACCGCCTTAGAGTCCAAAAAGCGAATGATTAAATATTACCGTGTCTGGCTCACTGACAATAATAATTATAATAATAATAATAATTTCTATAGCGCACATATTCACCTGAGAAAAGTGCTCTATGGCGCTACTTAACACACAACATTTAAGACATTAATTACATCTTTACACTTCTATAAGCACATCTCACTCTCATACACATCACTTACTCACAGTAGGCATTCACCCCCAAACGCTTTCATTACTTCTTCATGTGAATGATCACCGACGGCCGAAACTCATGTGCCAGTTTAAATAATTCTGTTTCTACTTTCTTTTTAAAAGTCATGATGTTTTCACTTTTCCTTGTCTCAATACTGATGTTATTCCACAGTTTAGGACCACCTACAGAAAAGGTCCTTTCACCAAGAGATAATCTGACTGTAGGTGTTTCAAACAGCATTGCATCAGCTGATCTTAGTGAATGTAGTGGCTGATATCACTAATTCTGACACGTAGTCTGGGGCTTGTCCATATAAACACTTAAAAATAAAACATAAGATCTTGAAGTTTACTCTTTCCTTTATAGGAAACCAGTGAAGAGATTTAAGAACAGACTCAATGGTTACTGAGGGATGTGATCGTGTTATTAATGTAGCTGCTTTGTTTTGTATTTTCTGGAACCGATCTAGTGCGCATTTAGGGATTCCAAATAGCAGCGATTTACAGCAATCAAGCTTGCTCATGATAAAAGCATGGACAAGTATTTTTACTGTGCTTATGTCTATCAAATTTCGTATTTTGCTGATATTACTTAGATGGAAGTGAGCAGCTTGACAAGTTTTAGTCAGATGAGTTTGCATTGAGAGATCAGAATCAAAATAGGCATCTAGATTTCTTACTGATGCCGAATTCCATGAATAAAACGTAAAACACTACTCTTCTCGCAAGGGTTAAGGTTGTCCCCACCGCCGACAATGAGTAAAGCTTGCATTCAGAGCTCTCAAAAGAAAAAAAAAAAAAGAAGGTAAATATTCAGGCTCTCAGAGAGCGTAGTTACTAGTTTAAGTAATAATAATAATAATAATGATGATAATAATAATAATAATAATAATAATAATGATAATAATAATAATAATATTATTATTAATAATAATCCTATGGAAGAGCGCGGCCGGATGGTTACGGCGCTGGACTTAGGATATAAAGGTCGTGGTATCGAATCCCGACCACAGTCGTGTTGTAAGTGCCTTGAGAAAGCATTTCATTCACATTTCCCTCAGTCCATCCGGATGTAAAATGGGAACCTGGCTATAGGTAGTGGAAGTTATTGTCAGAAGGCTAGTGATCAACGCCTGTAAATAACTGAGGCACTATATGCTCCTTCGAGAGTGGAGAAAATCCTAGAGTGAACAGGCCTGCTGGGGGTAATAACAGTAAAGTTGCGTGAGCGAGCAGTTGTTATTATTATTATCATTCAGGGATTTCTTACAAGTAGCGACTATAAATGGCGGCGGCACTGAGTGCTCCCCAGGGAGTTGAGAAAGTCCCAGAGTGATCAGGCCTGCGGGGTAATAATAGTGTGAAGTCGTGAGGGCAGACATTAGCCTGGATGCGAGACTTATAAACCGCATTATTATTATTATTATCATTATTATTATCATTGTGTTGGTATTCAGCTAATTCTTGAGTTCTTTTTCCCTGATGGGATCAATGGGGTCAGCGTGACAATTATTATTGATGAACAGCACTTTAACGTTCACGACTCCCGTGTGTTTAATATTGTTAATTGTCACGGTTTAAAGTTCACTCATTTCACATTTTATAACCGTGAATATTATTACAGTTCTCTGAGAGCATTTATATTCTCTCAGGTAATAGATCATAATGGATATACAGTACTCCTTTGTACGCTGTTACTTTGGGATCTATGCCTGGCTTAGACTGTGCCGCTTATAATTTCTTGAATAGAGGAGCTTAAACGTTGANTATTATTATTATTATCATTATTATTATCATTGTGTTGGTATTCAGCTAATTCTTGAGTTCTTTTTCCCTGATGGGATCAATGGGGTCAGCGTGACAATTATTATTGATGAACTGCACTTTAACGTTCACGACTCCCGTGTGTTTAATATTGTTAATTGTCACGGTTTAAAGTTCACTCATTTCACATTTCATAACCGTGATTATTATTACAGTTCTCTGAGAGCATTTATATTCTCTCAGGTAATAGACCATAATGGATATACAGTACTCCTATGTACGCTGTTACTTTGGGATCTATGCCTGGGTTTGCGCTTAGACTGTGCCGCTTATAATTTCTTGAATAGAGGAGCTTAAACGTGGAGCTCAAAGAAATGAAAATTCTACTAGTACTACAACTACTACTACTACTACTACTACTACTACTACTACTACTACTACTACTACTAATAATAATAATAATAATAACACTGCGGTTTATAAGTCTGCATTTGAATTTTGATGGCTTCCTGCTCATGGCCTGTGATGTGCAAATGGGTTTCCATTTTGCAAACGAAAAACCATTAAATAATCATAAATATGATTGTATAGTGTCATCTCTGGTAATTGAAAAAGATGGAAGGACATAGAAAAATATATAGGCAAAGCAAAGAAACAAAAAAGAGAAAAAAACTGTCATCTCAACTGATGAAACTGAACGATGACAAAGATCGAACAACTTTGTAGATGTCCTATGACAATCTGACAAAGTGAAGTAACGCAGCTTAGTAAAAGACAACACAAGCAAGCTTTCTTTTAATCAGTCAGACCTTTGCTAAGGTGTCCCAAGTGTAAAATATAAACTGGTTCAAAGGAATAAACATAAATAAATAAATGGTTCAACTTTTAAAATATGTAGACAACGATGATCAAAGGATATAAAAATAAATGGTTCAATTTTTAAAATATGTAGCCCACGAGGTCATTTGACAATTTATGAAAAAGAAATAAAACAGAATAAAAAAGATATTTTGTAAAACGACAGAGGTGAATTAAAATTATATTTAATCGCCTGTCCATCTAATTCTACAGAGAAATAGAAAGAGGACAAAGATTGAAGGTATGTCATAAAACGGAAATATTCTCTTTTGAAAACATTTATTCAGACAATAACCATGAAGATCTTCCCAACCTTCTTCGCCTAGCCGCTCTTAGATGAATTTTCATTGTTTTCTAGTTGCGGGTCATTTTGACAAGTTCGGAGTCATTTGCGTGAAACACTACAGACGCGTCTTGGGACCCCATGTTTGCATGTTCTGCTATGTTTGATGTTTACAACCAATGGAAACGACTCCACTAAACCGCAATCCCGTCTACTGGCAAGTTTCGATTAGTTGCAGCAATTTTAGTTAACAAAACACTGAATTTTAATTTTAAAAGTCAGTGGAAAAGTGAGAAATGAAAATGAAAATACGACTGTATTTACCCCGTAGGGAAATTGTTTTACAATGTCATACAATGTTATATCTCATTCATAATACAAACACACATAACAATACATATCATACATGTAAATACATGACATTGAAAAATGAACTACATAACAAAGTCATTACTGGTCGCCAACGGCGCAGCACCCTGGTCCCCCAGGTTCTAAAGAAAACATTGCAATTCCTTTAAACGCAACTTTTCATTGCTCCTGGAGAATTGCGGTAAGGTGAAGTCGACCGTATAATGGAATGGTGCCATCTATAACGAAAACAAAAATAAAAAAACAAAACTAATGGCGCCCCGCAGGAACATTAGCGGAAGATGCCAGCACTATAGCTCTGGGTCACTTTAACATTCGAATCCAAAGTGAGGATTCCATAAGTTTGAAGACGGATTCGAATCCTAAGTGGAAGGGGGTATTTATGGAATTTGCGTTTACACTTCTTAAGAGTGACAACATCACTGCTAGATTCAGCATGGTGTTTTTTGATAATGTATTTTCATTATAAATATAGCTAAAGGGTTAAATGTGTAGGCCACATTTGGACAGAGACCCATATTATTTTTATTATGACATGGGCAGGGGCGTAGCTTCCATGTTATCTATGACTCTGAGATTATCGTTATAGTGTCATGTTTATCCAAAACAATTTAATTAAACTGAAATGTATTGTAAAAGTTTCAAACATCACACTTACATGTTAACAAGTTTTACTCGCTGACATTCTGAAAAAACCATACACTGTCTCACAGATTCAGCGTTACCATAGGCACAATGTGCATCTAAAACTGTATAACGAGAGAAACAATTTTAAAAATGAAAATGATCTGAGGGAGGACTAGATTACTGTTGTACTGTTTTTTTTTTTCTTTTACGCAAGAGCCGCAAGACCCTTTCCGTAAAAGGCTTCCCGGGGTTTTCTCAGGGTTGCCAGTTTTGGCCCTTTCGTTATTTACAATGATGATAAAAAGTGAAGGCAATATAAAGGGGCACTATACAGAATGGAAAGGATCTGAATGTTAAGGCAATTATTATATTATGAGCTCAGTGTTGTTTTTTTTTTTAACAGTAGTAAACAATAGTAAAGATCAATGATACTTCATGTGTGCACTCTGAGCGCTAATTCTATACATTACATGTATGTACATGTGTTAATTTACTTATGATACGGGTGAAGAGGATGCTCCTCATGATGCTTGCAACGTCACATTCCCCTCCATGTTAGTGTGCTGCGTCCAGTGGCCGTATGCATAATCCATACGTTAGTTAACATTTTGCGTTAACCTCCGTGAACACTACTAATGTTTTGGGAGTTTCCCTTGGTTATCCCCGCGCGTTAAGTAACGTAAGGATTATGTATACGGCCACAGGTGCCTCTCAAAATCTGAGTGTAAGCAGGCCAGGTTGCTTAGTTAACCATTGTCTGGGAATCTCTGGAGTAGCGCCCCTTGCATCGCTGAACAGAAGACGAAGAAAGGAACTAGTAAGTATAATAATATGAACTATAAAACTAACAACCCCACAGAGGACGAATCCTTTTCTCGATGTCAGTTGGTTGAATCATTAACAAACTGAAGTGAAGAGAGTTAGCTCCTTTCTGTTTTTTGCCTCACCAAGAATAATATCTTGTTCGACCCGCATGGGATGGCCGAGCTGGGTTCTCAGGCACTTGGAGAAGTTACCTCGTTCCTTCTGAACTCCTTACGTTTCATTCGATCTACACTAAGATTTCATAGCAGGTATAACTACTCGGACCTCAACAGTATATTAAACATTAAATGATTATGGTGTAGTCACAGATTCATGTACTTGACACATTTGCCTACAGTTTAAGAGATCCTCATTTAATCTCCATGAGAACTATCTCCATGAATGTCCGACTTACATAAAATCATTATTTACACATAACAACTTTCCCCTCCGACAAATTTCATTATTATATCAAAATCTCTTTCTAGATTTTTTTTTTACAACGTAAGAGTTTGTTGGTGTCTAATTTATGCTTGTGTGTATTCCCAGCGTGACCCCGATGTCACTGTCAGGAAGTCTACATCGCTGTATTGTCACAATACCACATTTTCTTTCAACATAATTATTATGGCATTGCCTCTTGCCTCTGTAAGTCGCACAATAAAAATGTACACATGCTGCGTTTATCTCCTATGAGGGCATGTAATCTTCGACCTTGCATTGCTCCAATTGGTCTGTTTTCACATTACATTGATAATTTCATCATTATTTTTTGTTGGCTACAGCGTTGCAAAGAGTCCTTACTTAGTAACAAGAAGGCAATAATAGTGTTGGTATGGTGGCATATTTAAACCATATTGCCTCATCTCTTTGAGACTGAGTCAGTGTGTTTTTGGAAATAGCTTGTTTTAGACACTAACTATCTGCAGTGTTTCTAATCGCAGCCAACACCTTCTCTCTCTGACACGATATCCCTTGGTATGTCACTTCACATGTGCCTGTTTTCCTTTATGCGTTTACAGGACTTCCTTGCTCTGTTTCAGCACATGACAGTCAATCTTCAAGACTGGCACCTTGTCTGGTTTCTTTATCTGCTGTTGAGTAAATGCCATTACAACCATTTGGTGCACGAGACGATATGCATTGGTGATCGCCACACTTGTCATGTGCCTCATTCAGGACTTCTTCAGACTGCTGCTTACTGCTGGTATGGGCATATTCTCCCCTTTCAGAATGATGTGGTGCTCTCTTGTCATTGGTTCCTTCAGGCCCAGTCTGTCGATGTATCTCGGAGGCCAGCCTTCCGAGGGTGCTTCGAGCTGTGGTAGACTGATTTTCCTTGGATTTAATTCCCATGCTACGGAGATAGAGATTTACCACCCGTTTGTTGCAGATATAGGATACAAAGATGAACACGCCCTGCAGTCCGTTGAGGATAATGGCGACAAATCTTAGAGCGTCGATATCTAGGCCTTCAGCAAGGATGAATATTGCCCAGAAAGCTCCTGTCATGCTGGATAACTTGATGTAAACATACAGATTTTGTTGGTCATCTTTCTTGAAGGAGTCACTATGTTGCAGTTTTCGAACTTTGTGGATTTTGACTATAGTAACAATGAAGAAGGCCAGATTGGATACAGTTATCAAGGCAAGTGGTCCGACCACTGCAAGACCAACGAGCATCGCTGAATCCAGATAACAATTTTTGCTTCCATACCCAATCTTGGACCCACCTGATAAGAAGTATGAAGCAACAACCACTGCAATGACAACAATAGCAGGAAACGTTAACGACAGGACGATATATTTCACGATCCGAATCGTTTGTGAGTGAGATGTTGACTGCGACCTGCGAGTTTTGGCTGTGAATACTCTGAACATGTAGAAACAGCAGATGAAGCTCCAAGTGAACATACACAGCCACAGAAAGTGTGTAAGTATGCCTAGAAATGCACACAGTGCCTTGGGACCTTCCGTGTGAGAGCTTGCCAGGAGCGAAGCTTGAGCCAAAAGAAGGCTTGCAGACAGTCCAATGTTATTAATGCCGGCAAGACTGCGCAGAGTCTTGAAGCAGAAATACGTAAGTAACGTCAGAGCGAGACAGAACATGGAAATGCCCATGCATACCAGGGTTAAGATGTATTGTGCTAGAGTGGAAGCATTTGTTTCGGAGGTCTGTTGTTGACAGTCTTTTTCTAAATCTTTCAGCTTTTTGTCCAGAAGTGTATGACAGACATTCAGAGTGTTGTCTCTATCTAATGATAACATATTGAGTTCAGATGGGTCAGAAATGTTAAGTATGGTAATGTTTAAATCTATTCTTATTATGGCAATTGGTGAAGAAGCTGTATCTTCCGTCTCAATGATGAACTGACTAGGTTTGAAACTCACATACCTGCAGTTCAACACATTAGTTACGTTCAGAAACAGGTGGCTGGAAAATAAAAATTCAAAGCTACCGAAGTCACTTATGAACCAAAAGTCTTGAGTGAGACAAATAGCATGTGGGTTGTTTGCCCTCACATCCTCACAGAAGGTACCAGTTCCACTATCAAATTTACCGATCACAGCAGTGGCTCTGAACGTCAGACTCAGATTTTGAGTACCTTGAATGTCGATAACATTGTTAAGAAGATTTTCAGTTAGCGTGTTTTCAACTTCATCTCGGGTTATAGTTTCGTTGGTCAGTAAAACGCCATCAATCCAGAAGTGCAAGGACACATCTCTGTGCCCGTCTATCATAATCGTGCTGATTCCATCATCAGTTTCTAGAGGATGAGAACTGCCTGAATCTGACGCTTTCAACTCGAGAGAACTGGGCATTGCTATTTCAGATTTAGAAGTGTTGGTAATTATACCAGTAATAATCGAATAGCTAGCACTGACAGGCTCCAATATGTATCTCAGCTTTTCGTCGAAATTCTGCAAAAGCTTATCAGCATGGGACAGTTCAATATTTTCAGGCAACAACGCACCGTTTTCTAACGTTAGCCACATTCTTAAATTGTATCCCAACCCTCGAATGAGATCGATTGCCGTGCTGCAGTTTCCTTCAACAAGTACTTTGCCTGGAGAGCAGTGAAGTGGCAGACATCCTCCATCGGGAGATGGCCACTCCTGGTCTGTGCACAGTGAATATGTGAAGAGTGGCTTTGGCTTAGCCTTAGCTAAGGTGATCTCTTCTCTGAAACCTAACAACATCGAGAATGGACGCAGAACGGGTTCTCCCGGAGAATAGGCGCCTTGGCCACGGCTACATGAAGACAAAGGATACGTTTCCATGTTACATGTAGCGCAGAATATGTTTTTGTAATAACTGCCATATCCAAATACTAGTTTTTCCTTGACCGTATAGATATGACCCGTCAATTCATCGCCCTCACAGGCTTTCGCTACATCAGCGTCATAGGACGGCCATAGACCTGTCACATTACACATGTCGATAAAGTCATCTCTATTAAAATAGTCGTCGCAGGCAAAGATTTCTATCTCGTCTGGAATCTCTTGGTCTATAATACATGTCGAGTCCCTTTTCAGAGCCAGTCTAATAAGCTCATCCGTACTAGTTGCCATGTAAACGTGCATGTAATGTTTGCACTCGAGTTTGAGCTGCCATGGCACAGTGATGGTTACTCCGTTGCACATAGCGCAGTACTCATTAAAATATGTCACGTTAGTGGCACTGTCAGATACCCGTGTGAAATACTGCATGGTTATTTTATTTTCCATCAGATCTTCTTCACACAGTTCCGCGATGTCCTGGTAATCAAAATTGTTGGGACAAGACCGTATGTACAAGAAAGGAAAGATCGCACTGTCGTCGCATACTGCCTTGGGCTTGTACTGACTGGTGTTTTTGTTAACATCTTCCTCTAACAAGCTGTTGGTATCAGGAGGAAGCGTTCGTGGTGTGGGCAACATCGTTGTCAAGTTCTTGACATTTTCTGTAGAGCTAAATGAATCGATAGTTGTTGCATGCAACAATCCGTTTAGATTAATCCCATGGTCAGGGTAAAGCTCATCAGGAAAGAATGGAAGTTCAAAACGTGTGTCATCATGAGTGACTTCTTTAACTTCGATGACGTAGTACGGTTCAGAGACGTCGGGACAACAGATATCGTAGATTTGGCAAGCCGGTCTCGCACACTCACAGTCAAAGCAATGAAGTTTGGGACATTCCAATTCGTGGGTGGATACAGCCTTGTCATCTCTGCATCGCTTTTCACAGTAACTTTGCTGATAGTCCTTTGGGGGTATGTTTTTCTTGTCCCAAGCATAGATAAATGTTTTCTCAGATGAGTAATAGGAGTAATCTCCTATGTATATGGGTAATCCATAATCTGGGTATGTGCTGTCTGTCGACGTTGAGACAGCTAAGGACGGCAGAGGCGGTGTGAAAAAGGAAGATCCAGCAACAGAAGGTGGAAGGGTTTGAGAAGGTGGCTGCAGGAGAGATAGTCCATGAGTACTATTGATCTCAGTAGGAGGACTGTCTGTGGAAATGGTTCCCTCCGTGCTGTTCAAATTCATCGTAACCGGTGGAGGTGTAGACTCCCATGCCAATGTCCCACCTGATGAAAACATTATGATGAGAGCGACTGAGAACATTACACTGGGGACCCTTGAAGACTTTAACATTCTCAACATGGTCACTCTTTGCCGCACAGAAAATAAAAGTCTGGACGTCCGTATAATGATTAGATTTTTTCCACGCGACTCTCAAACGGCGATTTTCTCAAAGCAAATCGTATATGTTTTCCTAAATTCTTGTTTTGGTCTGCGCACGCTGAACGTATGCTTTATATTATTATATAGAATAAAAATAAATGCATCACAGAAATGCGATGTAGTGTTTTTTCACACAGCAAATCTCCTCTGACAACGTAAACAGTTGTTACCACACAAAACATAATCTGTCTCGGAGTAACAGGCACCTTCATAATGAGAAGTCAACACGTGGGGTAGGCGCTTTTAAAAAACCGGCTAGAGCTCGCCCTTTTGTTGTTGACACCATTTTAATTATTCCTCCCACAATCCCGCCCCATGAATTGTTTCAGTAATTATAATCAATACTACTAATGCAATCGATGAAAACATCGGTTTACACAATCAATTAAGCAAACATGAATTCTCCTTTGTTTATGTTATCAACCGTGATGCATTATTGCTAGGATGGTGTCATTCGCGACTCATTCGTTGAATGAAGTACATCAATCAGTAATCAAAGTTTCAAAATCAGTTTGGATCTGAGGTCCACGAAACAGTGATAAACCAAACGTTGATTGCCGTACCCTGCTGACAAAACAAAGATCTACGGGTGTGTTTAAAGCAGTGATAGAGAAGGAAATTCCATGTTAGCTGAACGAATAAATTGGTCCCTTCAGCTGTGAGTAATACGCTCTTGACAGCCCATTGCCTCTCGGACAAAAGCGCAGGTCTTCCTCCGTTGTGTTGTTGTTGTTGTTGTTATATATGGTGTGTTGTCGATGGTTGGGGATTTTGGAAGGAACCGGCGTTGCCGTTATGTCAGACATGGGCAATGGAAACACAGACAATAACATACCAATAACATTGATATGGTCTTCTCCACTTATCAAGGTTTCAAGGTTTCAAACGTTTTGTTAGTTATGGAAGAGAGTTAAACTGACACACAAATCATACCTCGTCACGTTTGCTGAATAACCTGAGTCAAATGAATTCTACAGTTACGATAAGGTATAATGCACCAGAGAAGAACTTAATGTATACATGCAGAGGGAAAGAATTCAGTTTAGACTATATAGACGTCTAGATCTAAAACTGGGACATAGTTTTGCACATTGTCAGGCTTTAATGGTCTTTCTGCAGCTATGAGCTTATCACCAGTAAATCACGTACAAACTGTGTTATTTTTAGGAAAGTTCATGACAAGCTCGTTTACATGTATTAGAGAATTAAACGCATGTATATTCAGTCTGTTATTAAATTTTGGAATTTAACCTTTCAACTTTTGCAGTCGTTCCTTCCATAACGCTTTTTAAATAACTTTCCGTTTCATTTTACCTGCTCAAAGGCAGCGGCTTTTCGTTGCTTATATTTATCGTCCCTATTTATTATCATCCCTTTTCGATGGTAATATGTGAGTAAAATTGAATTATTACTCCGTAGGTTTAACGCTGGTGTTGGCCACCCCAGGTTTACACTTATATCCCGGCCATCACTCTAAAACTTTTGAATGCAAGTGCTTATAATAGAAAGGTTTGTTGGTCACTTCTTCTGTTTGGGGCAGACGAAGCATCACTGATACCCGCATGTTTCACCATTCTGTTACCCCCGCTTACCAGTGAGAAGGTAGAAACACAGATTTTGAATAGGATGATGAGGGTTGAGATTAAATTGATAAAAAGTTGGCACAAATATCATTATACAGCAGTTTGGGAATTTATACAGGCTGGGCTTTGTGGCATACTTGATTCCAGATAGTTTGTCAGGAACGCACTGATGGCCCTCTACATTTCTGTCTTCTTGTGTGCTTCCGTCGCCGTCACACATCTTTCTTGGACATTCTTAAATCGAGAGAGTTGTACACTGCAAAAAACTCCTGTCTTCAATCAATTTCAAGATTCATATTATTATATGAGATAAACCATTGCTGGTGCTTTTTTTTTGGGGGGGGGGGGGGGGGGNGGGGCGGGCAGCGTAATTTTTAGCCCAAATTGCATCTTGGCTGTTTTCAGGCAAGCTAGAGAGCTAAGTGGAGTCTTAGAGCAGAGCTTTTTGTTAAAATATTGCAATCCAAAGTAGGCGAAGGGAATAGAAAGGAAAGGAGGGTGGGGCTAGGAGGATTAGAAGTACTGTAGTGTTTGATGGCAAAAAGTCGACTCCATTCACTTGCAGTCCGCCTATTAGCAATTTCAGCTTCATTGCAATACTTTTTTGCCAACTGCATTTAAAAAAACAACTCACTGGATATATGCTAGTCTTTTAACCAGAACTTTCCACGCTCCTGGTGCGATAAGATGGAATCGACTCCATATCGTAATGATGCCATTGTTAAAGGAGATTAAAAAAAAAAAAAACTAGTAGTACTCGTGAGAAGTACTGACGAAAAGTGCCAATGATATAGATATAGACCTCTTTTTACCATGAGACAATACTGGAAAGATCTTCACAATGGCAAAAGTATCCCGAAGTAAGGTTGGGTCGATCCGAATCCTAAAAAATTCGAGTGCAGATTCGAATCCAGAGGTAGGGCTAGGATTCGATTCCAGATTGGAATTCAGAGAGAAGGGGGATATTTATGGAATATGCGCTAGCACATTTTAGTGTGACATCAAAATCACTACTAGATTCAACTTGTAATTTTTTATAATGTATTTTCATTCTAAATAAATCTCAAGGGTTAAAGCTGTACATTTGGACAGAGACCCAACTTTTAACATGACATAGGCAAGGTATTTCTGGTAAACCCAATCTTATTGTTTTCTTTTATTTCATGTCAATCAAAGGATTTAAATCAAGACCATTTTTAGGGTTCGAATCCGAATTCGAATTTAGGATATGAATCGACAGATTTGAATCTGGATTCGAGTTTTGCTCATTACTATGCCGATGCCGCATGAGCCTAATTGTAAGTCTGGCTTAAAACCATCAAGGAAAATTTTCTTTCGCAGCCACCCGGACATTCACATATGGCCAACATCTGTGTGTAGGTCTTGAGCCACATCTGTTTTGTATTTGGTTGCATTGCACTATAGCAGAACTCTGCAAGAGGTAATAAATAGAATAGAATTGAATTGAATTGAATTGTACATGGCTGATATTATGCTATTCCCAAAGGGGTGTTTCAGTTACTTTTTCAGATATTTTGGTGTAATTCAAAGAATGTTATAACTTCAGGCTTCCTGCTTACGCTTAATACTATTATTTATAAAATCAGGACTGCAGTAAGTCATATTGCGGTACACTTAGGATGTGTGTGATTTTGATATTTTCTGTACTTTTAAAGACTCTGCTAGATCTAATCTGAACACATGTTCATTTTAAATCAAATATGCATAGCTCTAAGACAGTGCTATAAACTGAACACATAATTATTTTAATCAGATATACACATCTCTAGAACAATGCTAGATCTAATCTGAAGACAAATTCATTTTAAATAAATAAATAATATACCCATCTCTAGAGAAGGTATCTACATATTTATAAAGGTGGACTTGGCAGCACGTATGGGCTATTTGGCGCGCGATGATGTTGTTTCCGGAGACAAATAAGAAGTAAGAAGACCTTAGGAGTCTCCCTTTCTACTTTTCACTTATCGCCGACCGAAGGATGACCAAACTTTATGGGTGTATAAGATACGTACAGGTCTAGATTTAGTCAAACAAAATGAACAAAATATTGTTCTCTGTCATTGTTCAGTGTTTTATCATTTTAGAGCATTTCTTATCGTCTGTCAAGATCAGGGTTTGAAGTCAAGCCGTGTTCTGATTGGCTAGGCCAGCCCTGGGAATCCCGTTTGTTGTCACGTGGTAGTGAAGAATTTAAGTAAGAAGTTAGACTAAGGTGTGATGTGTTGTTGGAGATTTCGGTATGCCATGTGAATGTAAAAAAATATCCTGGCAATTTTTTAATGGGATTTAGCTTATTATGCAATAGGATTAGTCAGGTTAAGTAGTGAGATTTTTTTTGAACATTTTTTTTTGTGGGAGAGGGGTGGGAATGGGGGAGGATAAGTAGATGG
>JAWQUT010000013.1:2668074-2678994 GCA_033807755.1 Ellobium chinense | reverse complement strand
AAGCCACATCCCGGCCTTGTAGCCTATTCTGTGGGCAGTCCTTAGCAAAGGGTATACTTCAGGTTGGTGTGCGCCAGTCACAATGAGGAAGGGTGCACAGTGCATACCTATTAGAGATTTGTTAGAAATGTGTCGTCTTTTGTACAAAACTGGAAGAAAAACCTCGACAACATTGCGGCAACCATCTACGGTTTCAAATTTGTTAGTGGAACATCTTATCAACGGCCCGGTCTTGGAGGAGGATGTGAGTTGTATGCTAATGAATGAGCCAAAGATATAACATGTATAGCAAACACTGTTACAAACTAGGAATATAGCTCAGTGATTCTTTACAATCAGTAGACGGTGGAACCAGCAATCACTCAAAGAAACAGAATACCATCGTCTATATTTTCATAATTTAATTATTAACCAAGCCCTACAGGCCACAATACATTTATGAATTCCTCACAAAGAATGTATATATTTATTAATCAGATTTAGTACAATCTAGACTGTACCTCTCCCGATAGATCCCACAGGGATACAGGTCTAATAAGGGTGTTAACTTAATACATCGTAATTCCTTTTCATGATCATCCAAGTATCTATAATACCATTCCCGCAATACTGACTCACTACAACCGTCCCCTTCTCAAACGACAAGGTATAAGATGGGTGAATATCTGCAGATAGACTAGTATAGTAAAGCCACATGCATTCAGATTTGAATTAGGTAATAGGGCTACGGCGATGGGATCGCACCTGGACTTTAACACATCAAGAGTCCACCGACTTGGTGAAGGGCGGCCCAGCACCACTGCGCAGCTGTAAGGGTTGTCAGAGTATTCAGAGGTATTCATGGCCTAGATCACCCCCAACAACACATTCCACATGGGTCTCGTACTCTGCCAGCACGGAGATGGTTGACAGGCTGACAAAGCACGGACTAAAGGCCGGGTCTCGTGTTCAACAACACGGAGCTCCTCAGCATAACACCCTTTATTGATAGAACCACACCCAAGTCATTTATCCTGACAAATAATATAATTAACACATACTGAAATAGAGATTTCTTTACTTCCATGCATTTATCAAGCCACTGTAGTGCCCACAAACCTGCCTTTTTATCAACACTAATAATAATCTCATGTCGTGTGCTCTCTACTGCTTTCACAACACAGTTAACACCTTATTCCTGACTTCCATACGTATTGTTACAAGATATAACATTAGAACACTTTGCTATTGCAACACTTAATATCTCGACATTATCACTGCTCTTAGTTCATATTAGTGTTTCATTCTACGTGTTCGGTAAAACTGCTCACTAACTTTCTATATGCTCATAAGCACATTCACAACATCTAGGCCTACAGTATCTATTTATGAATTCAATAATACACTTACGAAAAGGCCTGATAATTTCACAAGCAAGCAAGCAATCGGTCACCACGGTGTTATCCTTTGCACAAATTCAAACAATCTGTGAGTTGACAACTTTAACATCTGAGGAGCTGGTGAATGTAATTTCACCTTGCTTATATATAGACAGTCTCCCTACCGCTCGCTCACCCTCCAGTTGTCCCGTGCTTTCCACGGATCCAGTGAGTCTATGTCTAAACAGACTGGCCTACCAAAATTTTATTACTTGTGCACTTAGTTCGACCTTGCGTGGCCTCGTGACAAACACCACTCGCAAGTCAGTGCGTTGTTTCGTGTCTCTTCCACATTGGTCGCTATCCTCTGGGCTTTGCACACACAGACGGGGTTTTTTTTAATGCTAAGGAAGGGATGTGACATCCCATTTTGTCAAATTGCAGGAACCAGTCAAGTGCAGCCCGGCGCACAGTTTAGCGTCATTAACGACCATCCCCCTGAAATCTCTGTATTACTCTTCGGTCAAAATCAAACCACATTATGCCACATTCAGTACATGTGGACTAGAATCTCAACCGCTGCAAAAACAATAATGGCAGAACGTAATTCTGCATAGCTTGAATATTATCCTCTACTATCTGCGTCCTTACATAATTACACAGAGAGGCATGCACATACACATCCACATACGCGGTCTTTGATGACCGCATTCTTCGCAGCTTAAAAACAATATCCCGTATCATAAACATTAAGAATGAACTCATTATCTCACAATATGACATTTAACCTGACCCCTTTTCAGGCCAAAAGGATTATTTACAGGTATATCATGTATGATGTTCCAGGAAACAATAATCAATAGCAATTCCTCTGAACACAGTGAAAACTCAATATCAAGTACTCAATTATTATTTGTTGTTGTTTTTACATGCGTCGATTAAATATCATACTATCGTTTCATTTTTCAGGAAGATTTCTGTAATAAGTATAATTTTCCTATTCGCCAAGGGCATACTTCTTATCGAGGTTCTACTGTGCATGTATTTCACTGCACTTCATTATGAAGAAATGTTTTGGTTATCTCCCTCACATCTCCCGTAAATCAATCTCCTAATCAAAATGGTCTGTTTTTAGACGTTTTTCAAGAAAAAAAAAAGTGACAGAATGCAAATAACAGTCCTGTTTTTCCATTCTCGGCATAGTTGTAGAACATTGACAGCTATAATGAACCCTTCATAGTTCCCGGGACGCTACGCCCCTGAGCTTCCTCCTCTTTAAGACGCATTATTAAATAGGTCTACATTTATCCTCAACTCCGCTTAAATGCACCTCCTCTAAATAATGTAAATATATACTGTTAGCAAAAGTTTGGATTATCAGTGGGGCAGCATGAGAGAATGGTTACCAAGGAAATTTTTGATGTTTTGAAAAAGCCTATCATTCGTGTTTTCCTTAGTCCATTCGTCTGTAAAATAGGTACCTGCCTATAGGCAGTGGACTATATTGCCAGAATGCAATTGTTCGGCGTCTGTAATGGCAGCAACACTATATGCTCACTGGAGAGTTGAAAATGTCCTTGAGTGATCTGACTGGTGGTGAAAATAATCTGAGGTATGAGCAGGCACTGAACGTGACTTATACATCTCGTGATTATTATTATTATTATTATTCAGTGTCCTTTTAAAAGAAAACACAGCATTCGTTAGCCTAAAAAGTTACCGTGAAACGAATGTAGCTACCAAGAAAGTAGCGATTAAACGGAATCGAATGTATTCAGGACAGGCACATGACCTTTGTGCTACGGGTACATCTACACTACGTGAACAGCATTTTATCTTAAGTCACAGTTTAGGTGTGTCATTGACCTAACTTTGGTACCTGTCAGAGTTGTTCCCCGTGCGTATTATTTCGTGGGTGAAAATTATTATATATTAAATAAAATACTTGCAGCTACTTACGTCATGTTTCTTAGTATCATCATCGTCATCCGCGTTCTTTCCCTCCTCCTCCTCCTCCATCTCATCATCATCAACACCATCATCTCCACAACGTACAAAAATAAGCTGAAAAGTCCCTAAGTGTTACAACATATATTCGTTTCTCATCATCATCATCATCTTCGTCATCACCATCATCATCATCATCATCATCAGCCTCATCATCATCATCATCATCATCATCATCATCATCAGCAGCAGCAGCAGCAGTGTCAGCAGCAGCAACAGCAGCAGCAGCAGCAGCAGCAGCAGCAGCATCATTGTCATTGATGGTCATTGTAAAATAAGCCAAAAGTTTAAAACACTACTTTAAACCGACAACCTTAATGAAAATTTAATAAGAGCTAAAGGGTGAAACAGCCAAAACATTTCGGCAAAAAGGTCATGATCATCATGATCATCATCATCAACATTATCATCATCATCATCTTCACCACCAGAATAAACACGCATTTTGAAGAGGTAGGAGGTCACTCTAGAATAATGGCGAACATTCCGAGAAAATCGCAATTAAAGAACAATTTCACCCCTGTAAGCTCAAATTCAGACAGACGACAGTTACGTTAATATTTACCATTCATCTGACAAATCTTTATTTTATCGTATTTATTATGATTAATTGGATTTTCAGTGATCACGACCAATTAAAATTTGAATGCCTCGATCATCTTCTCAATCTATGTCTCAGTTCCTTGACTGACGATATAGACAGACCGCAAGAAATTTCATTCACATCATTACATAAACTTAACACTTTCATGTTACATCTCTTCCTGGAGGACTCTTATGAAAGTAACCATGACAGCACCAGTATCGATGACAAGGATGACGGTGACGCCGATGACAACAAAAAAAAAAGGAAAGTCTTCTGCGATAAGGACAATGGTGATAAAGACAATGAAGAGGAACATTGATGACTTCATTATACAATAACATAATAAATAATGAATAAATGAATATGCAAAAAAAATTTTTTTCCACCCAATAAAATATTTTACTTGACACTAAGAAAGTAAAAGAAAAAGCAGGTGTTCAGTTTTACAAAGTAACGAAAAAATACTACGGACATTTCGGCAGATGTGTCCTCCTCAGCAGCAATAACAATAAACATGTAGAACAAACAAACTATTAAACAGGCAAAAACCAAAAAATAAACAACAACAAAAAAAAGGAATAAAATCCGAATGGAGTGGAAAGACATCACTACTACCCCATAGACGGCACAATGGCTAGGTGAAATGATAACTTGAAACTTGATATTTCAAAGGCTTAGATAGGTGCAAATAGGTGTGTAGACTCAGAATAGGTGAGGTTTAGTCACTCGAGTATAAAATTTGTGGTTGTAGCTAGGTGGGTAAGGTTACCCTGTTTACTGAGTGAAAAGGTCTAAAATATTAGATTGTCTGCTTCACTGCATAAGTTCTCAAATGCTAACTGGTTGAGGGACATTTTTCTTCGTGACAAAATTTGGAGGAAGAGCTAAACAGCATATTTGGAAAGCATTTTGACACGGGACCCCTGGATAAGTTAATGAGAGTTGTAAAACCTAATATAGCCAATAGTGAAAAGAACATTGGCATCTTCATAGCTCTCTAAAGTACCAGAGGCTATGATATGCATAATCCTTACGTCAGTTAACGCATTGCGGTAACCACGGGAAGCTTCCAGAACATTAGTAGTGTTCACTGTAGTTATCACAGCACGCTAATTAACGGATGGACTACGCAGAAAGCCACAGTCCCTAATTTTGAGCGTTTGATGTGTCTGAGTTAGTAAAATGTTGATATGGAGACCAAGAGAGATGGCACAAGAGCATTGCTACGAAAATGTGGGTTTTCAGGTGCATGAAGTGCAAGGATGGGTGATCGCACTGTAGGCGTGTACCTGCATTAATTTTTGCAACTGAATTGACTTTAAGCCTATACACTGAACTTTGCCACCAGTATTCTCAAATAACTGTCAGCGAAACCGGGTGCTGTAGATGCATTAATTATGCAGCAGAATCAAAGAAGGAAAAAAAAATCAAACCAATATTTGAGCCTCCTCCCTGAATTTTGCTCAAGGATTCTCAAGCTGCTGCCAGTGAACCCTGGTGGTATAGCTACATTAAGTTTGTAGCAGAACTAAACAAAAAACAACTTTAACCAGTATCTGAGCCTCCCAGCTGAATTTTTATCGCAATGATTCTTAAACTGCTGTCAGCGAACCCTAGGGTGGATCTTCAGGTCTCCAGATGACGGGTTGATTATAAATGAATGTGTGGGGACTTGCGAATATAAAACAATACTGATGGTTGAAGCACAGGCACAGCCAGCCCCTTTTAATTGTAACTGTTCGGGACCATGAAAAACAGGAAGATATCTATTTATTTCAAGGAGCTGTGACGATATATCCAATGTCCCCACTTTATTTTCAAGTTTAAGATTTGTTGTGTTAAAAGAGAGGTGACCCTTTGCGACCGAGCGGAGATGTAAGAATAAGACCAGAATGTATTACTGTCTGCCTGCAAGAACAGTTAATCCCATCGCCACGACGTACGTGTAGGTTTTAACCCTTTGGTTCGAACAGGACTTGGACCTGCAGCATTTCCCTGTCATATCTGTCGCACCCCTATGACGGATTGCCTAGTAAGGAACTAATGACCTTCTTACAGAGTATAGGTTAGTATTATAGTCGTAACCGTGCCGAAAAGCCGCAAAACTCTAATTCAAACAAAACTACACACAGGCTACTGAGCCTAAGGTAATTTGATAACATCGGCACTTGAACATCATGACGTAGCAAAAGGGTTAACTCTCGTAGTGCGAGGCGCCTCAGGTCCAGCCATCTGCTGGCTACGTGACCCATATATTATGCATAAAAACCGTTCCGCATGTTGTCTGCCAGCCAATCAGCTGACGCTAGGTTGCAAAATTCGACCGCCGCCTCACACGATTGGTGCTGACATGTGAATGTATTCGATCATCGCCGCTAGTGGAGCAGTATAAACGTGAAAACCGGATCTACCGTAGCGTTACAAAATGGACCTTGCTAGCTGTTGATAATTATGATCAGACAGGGTACATGATTTGAAAAATCTGAGAGCCTTTGGTCTAGGTGGTGGTTCACACTCCATACTACCAGTGCAAGTTCTAAGCTGAACCAGGCACTGGACAACGAAGTTACGCACAGGCGCCGCCGGACGCTGTATTTGGCTAGAGGTAACGATTGTTAATATACCTTGCCTTCTTTTTGTTTGAATATATTATTATTATAAAATCGTGGGGACAAGGGGATGTTTCGTTAGGTAAAGTAATCATGTGTGCGACAGACAGACAGACAGACAGACAGACAGACAGACAGGCAGACAGACAGACAGACAGACAGACAGGCAGGCAGGCAGGCAGGCAGGCAGGTAGACAGTCAGACAGACAGACAGATAGACAGGTAGATAGACAGGTAGACAGACAGACAGACAGACAGAGAAATAGGCAGACAGCGAACGGATGGATGAACGTCTGCATTGTGATTGTAAAGATTTCCAGATTTCTCATACAATATAATCTAAGATATCGCTGTAACATTTGTGATGCTTGTTGTTTATTTAGGCTAGTGCCCCCCCCCCCCNGCAGGCAGGCAGGCAGGCAGGCAGGCAGGCAGGCAGACAGACAGACAGACAGACAGATAGACAGGTAGATAGACAGGTAGACAGACAGACAGACAGAGAAATAGGCAGACAGCGAACGGATGGATGAACGTCTGCATTGTGATTGTAAAGATTTCCAGATTTCTCATACAATATAATCTAAGATATCGCTTTATGTACAGTTACCCTCATTTTGGACTTAATTTCGGTACCACTGGTTAGATCCTCGGAGTAGCAGTACTAATGAATGTTTAGCACGCCTGCTTCAAGGTTTCACTATGCATAGCAAGTAACTCACGCGGCCAGTAACCCATGCCTAGCTGCCCATTAATGTACTAGGGCATCGAATGTTTCATGTCTTGTCTTGAAAGTCATAAACACTTTATCATCCGTGTCCACAAAGATGAAAGTGAGAAAGTTAGGATCGCGTATAACCGTGGTTGTATAGGTTTTGTTTTTTTTAGCATAAAGGTTGGAGAAGTCATGTTGTTAAAACTTCTCTGAGCCATTTAATAAAATTTTCTCTTCGAACCACAGGAATGTTTCAAGATGCTAATCCACAGGTCTGGTGCCTCAACTGTACTCAAGTTATAGCCTATAATGTTTACAATGGGTGTCCTTCATTTAGATTTTTCACTCTCTTAATGTAGGTGAAAAGGGGTTAACAATATAGTCTTCTTTTGCAGACCACAGGCCTGCACAAATGAAATCCGCTGAAGCCATTGGGAAACGTTGCCTGCAACAAGTATTTTTTCACAAATTCAGGACTGAATTTCACCACTTTTGCGGAGTGGTTTTATGTTACATGATAATTTCTATACAATGTGTCCAAACGACAAATATTTGCTATTATTGATACTGATAGTCCAAATTTTTGACCAATTAGACTCCTGTAACCTGAAGTTGCAGGAGCCTAATTGGAAATGCCTCTTTGGGGCATTTGAAAGAAATATTCTCCTCTGACTACATGAATGTTCCGAAAAGGCAAGGACTAGTCTGTAAGTCTGGAGCCACCACTGTGGTAAAATTCTATACTGTTTTCAGTAGGGGTCCTTTGGAAAAAATTTTCGCAATTTCAGTTTACATGAAAAGGGGGTCCAATATTTGGCATTCTTTTGCAGACCAGCTGCTCGCAGAAACTGAATCCGCTTAGACCCTTGAAAAGAGCTGCCTGCCAAAAATCTTTATTTAACAAATTCACCAATGTATCTCACAACTTTTGCGGTGTAGTTTTATGTTCTACAATTATTTCTACACAATCTGTCCAAAGGACAGATTTTTTACTCTGCTATTATCGACTCGGATGGTCGACACATTTTTAGCCAATTAGGCTCCTGCAACCTAAACTGGCCAATGACGTAACAAATGCATTCCTACAGCCACTGGCTAAGCTCACTAGGCTCCTGGAAAGGAGGAAAAAAAAATAAAATGTTATCACCCTTCGCAGGAAGGCCAACCTAGATGAAACAAGTCAGTAGTAATGTGCATCTGTAACCTTCATGAGATCATTGTTCAATGATTCCGTCGCCTGCTAATAGAGTGTAGGATTGAGTGTGAGAGCGACTTTCCACCCGTGGGCAGTCGGAAAGTGTGTCAGGGTCATGGGTGAACACTAGGCTCACACGTGAACGTTATGGAACATATTCAGGCAGTAGGTATTTAAGGATTAAATTGCTTTGAAATTAGCGTCCCTGTGGTGTAGTGGTAGCACGTTCAGAGTTGATGAGAGACCCTGGGTTCGATTCCCGGTAGGTGTAGGTTTTTTTTTCTCGGCCATTCTTCTCAAACTTGGTCCTTCGTAATAATTTGGTAAATCGTTGGTGACACACTTCCTTAGTTAATTGTAATAGTTGAGAAAAAATATCAGACTGGACTCACGTTCTTTCTCCTTGATACTAGAATATAGAATTTGCCTTGTCATTCGGTTACACACTGTCTGCAACCAGAGTACAGGTTGGGCTGTCAGAACGCAGACAATAAGTCTCGGTCGCACCCTCAATGGTCTTGAAGCCGAGGGAGAAGAACAACAAAAGCTGTCGCCAGTGAAGTTAGTTAGATATGAAGTTCTTGTGTTCTGCTATCTCTATCATGAATGCATAGCCCAAACTGTCCGTGCTTTGAGATTCAGTAATCTTTACAAGTCCTCATCACCCCTGCTTGATACAATTCTGTATCATTCAACCACATTGTCGGCGCACTCATAATATACTGGCATAAAATGATCGCTTGATGGGTCGCTTATGTTATAATTCTGAGCTAAATTCATTACAGCGAGGAAATTTCCATGTACACCGTCAAGATACGGAGGGGAGGCTTTACGCAAAGCAGGTTCTTAACAACACTTGATCTAGTCATTCTCAAGAAGTGAAGTGCTCTCAAGACTGCTGAATTGGTATGTCTTTCTATCAGTCCCCCGGACACTAAAATATACGTTATCATATTATGGCGTTCTTGTATGAAATTGCTTAAAACCTTGTACTTATCTATTCTGAAGATTAAGAGACGTTTATCACTAAGGGAAGAGGTTTTCTACGGCTTTTTTTATCCTGTTCTTTGTTTGTTCATTTCATAGCTTCAAGTTATATATTATCTGCTCCTCTAATAATTGCAACATGCATTTAAGTAACATGTGTAAAGTCTCAAATACAGTTTCAGAGAGTGTCTTGTGAAGTCTAGAAAAATTTGGCTTTAGAATCTAGAGAAACGGCAAAATATCAGAGTGGCAGTCCTGTGTAACATGTTAGTTAACGCAGTATTGCGGTAAGTTGTCGAAGTGGAAGCATAATAATTAAGTTAGACGTAGGATTCGCATTATATATATATCTTCACATGAGGCGTTTCCGTTGTGTGGGTTCCTAATAACACACCAACATCGATACGGTCATAAAAAAGTCATGATGAGGGCGACATAAAAGAATGGATAAAAAATACCAGTAATAAAATTATTATACCTTCAGGTCATGCGCGCCAGCTGTACCAATATTGATGATGGCAATGAAATGCAGAATTGGTCTAAACAGTCGGTTCCACTTAGACGTAACTTCTCGGAACAAAAAAGTTGTGATTATCCAGTCTGAAATTGTTGTTATTTAAATGATGTTGCAGTTAAGCGGAGTCGACGTCACGACTAAAACAGGAATTAAACACTATTGTGTACCAATTCTTTATCCTCCACGATCCTCTACGTTATCAAGTAATACGCATTCATCAATATATTAAAGCCTGCTTATGTAATTTCACATTATCATTACCTCAATAGACCTGATTATTCTAAGCCTCTCTCAACTCCCTGAGGAGCATACAGTGATGCTACCATTTACAGGCGCTGATGACTAACATTATGACAATATCGTTCACTATCTATAGCCAGTTACCCGTTTTACAGACGAGTGGACCGAGGAATATGTGGATGAAAGACTTTCCCAAAGTTTCTACAACGTGACCGTGGTCGGGAATCCTACCCACATTTCTTCCATTGTCTATGGCCAGTTACCAATTTTACAGACCCGTGGACTGAGCGAAATGTGAATGAAATGCTTTCCCAAGACATTTGCTACATGATGGTGGTTGGGAATCGTACCCATGACTTTTAGACAGTGAGTCCAACGCCGTATCTATTCGGCCATGCTGCTTTATATAATAAGACTGATGCTAATCAGAGAATGAGAAAGGTCATGCGTAGAAAATTGTGCCACGTGTTAATGAAGAAGTGTTCAGTCTGATCACGAATTTTTCAGGCTATTCCGTTTCCTTTCTCTGCCAGTCACAGTCCGTTGTTAGGTTTACCAATGCAATGCCAAAATCCTACTTTCACATGCATCACCTGTGGTAGTAGAGTCAAACTGTAGGTCCCATTTCGCTAAAACTGTTTAAAGTTTTGACCACTGGCAATTGTGTGATATTCCGACAAAGCGACTTGAATCAAGGGTGGGGGAGGGG
>JAWQUT010000013.1:2629940-2649314 GCA_033807755.1 Ellobium chinense | reverse complement strand
GGGGGGGGTAATATATGAATATTTAAAAAAAATAAAGGGAGTCAAAAGTCAAAAGAAACAAAACATGAACAGAAATAAACATCTAACAAGGGATGGAACGAAGACTAACACAAATACAGGGCTATCACACCATCATCATTATCATTAAATGTCAAACACAAAGCCAAACACATATAAATTCATTGATTGTATTGAAAATACTACCAACCATTATTATGTGCATGGTATTGCGTACACGAACAGCAAATTTGTAACACCGAATGTGGTATACTGAGACAAATGACACTGAATCTGACATCAAAACATGGCGCGAAAGCATCGAAACGTGTCCAAATTTAAAAGAAAAAAAAAGACTCGCGAGAAACCAAGTTCCGTTTCCGGAGAATTTAACCAATCGATATTATTCACACATTTTGCAAATATTGTTGATATATCTATACGCGTATTGTTTTAATCAGTTTTCAAAGCTCTCCTGCAGTCTTCAGACAACCACATCCTGTTATGTCACTTCTGAAGGGGTGAAGCTCATGGTGCCAAGCCATGAAATCATTGTCAGGACGTACAAACAGAAAAACAGCTCATAAGGTCAAAATTGATGGATCCGGTTGCTAGGCTTCTTGTTACTAGGTTCGACAAGCGCTATGCAAGAATGGCGGCTAGTTGAATGAGAGTCAATATTTCCATATATAATTTAAGGAATGTTACTTGGCTAGTTTTCTTGAAAAGTGGGCAGATGGGTTACAAATAAGTTGGGAGGGTTTAATCGACAACTTTAGAATGTTTGAAAGGCTACTACTATTATATATCAATGTGGTGGAAAAATCGCTTTAGAATGTTTGAAAGGCTACTGCTATCCTATATTAATGTGGTGGAAAAATCGGACTAACAGTTTACCTTGGTGTTGCACTGAGGCTGAGGGATGTAATACAAGTATTAACTGTAAGTGGAGAGAGAAACACAACAAAAATCACAAAGACAAAAATGGAAACACGGGAGACGTCTGAGTATTTTTATGTACAAGAACTTACATGAATTGAAAGCATAACTAGCAAAGATTATCACAATCCTGACTGGCATTGTGAATCTCAGCCGTTTGTCGGAGGTTTTACATCCAACAAATACAGACATGTGTTTTCTGACTGGTGAAAATTAAGCACGTCATGTAACACTATTTAGCAATTGGATTCATCACTTCCGCATGAGTCCTTTAGAACTGAGATCGTTTGACTCTATTATACTTGTTCAGGTGCTGTTGATATTCTTCTACAGTCTTCGATTATATCCTGTTCTATCTTCATTGCAGGTGTGGAATTTATGGTCCCAAGCCACAGAACCGTTGCGGGGACGGCACTGAGCTTTTGTTTCGCACTGGGTCAGATGTCCCTGGACCCCTTCGCCGTCTTCATTCGAGACTGGCGTTATCTGCAACTTGCTATTGCCTGGCCGGCAGCCGTACTTGTTCTTGTCGTGTGGTTGGTGCATTCTTTTGTCTCAGGAGCTACGTCTGTTTGGTCCCTGCAATTTGACACAATGTTAAGCCACACCCCTTCCTTAGCAAAAGAAGAATCAGTCTCTATGCAGGCGGAAATGGCTACGACTAATGCGGAAGCGACAGAAAACAATGTACTGACTTGAGAGTGGTGTTTGCTATACTTATATCTTTACCTTATTCATTTGCATACAGACCACTGCTTGTCACATCTTCCTCCGACTCAAGGCCTTTGATAAAATATTCCACTAAGAAACTCAAAACCGTAGATGGTTGTACTATTGTTACCGAGCTTCCTACCCCCCCCCNCCCCCCCGGGGGGTTTTGTACAAAATTTGACATTTCTAACAAATCCTCCACTGTGACTGGCGGGCACCAACCAAAAGCATGCTCTCTGCTGAGGACTGCCCACAGAATGCAAGGAGGGGGTGTGGCTTCCCATTTTGTCGAACTGCAGAGAATAAAATAAACGTAGTCAAGATCATCAGTAGCATCCATGGTTTGTACGGAACTTACAGAGCTCATAAACATTCTCATTTTCATGTGTCAGATATGGCTTTTTGAGGTCATTAGATTGAAAGTTTGGTTCTGTGATTTTTTTAAAAGCCCATTAGAACGTTTACCAACATCCTGTTCAATCGGGGAAAACTGGTAATTTGCTGTCTTTACGATGTCATTGAAAAATAGTTTATGTTATCATTATTAAAATTTTATTACAGCGACTGTTACATAATCATAATAATTCTCGCCATTAGGTCGTCAATTTCAGGGTCATCTTCATCGTCATCATCACCAGCAATATATCCATCATCAAAGATATCAAAAAAGAAAAAAAAGTACAGTATTAGTGTTCTCACTGTCATCATCATCATCGCGCAGTCTCACACATTATCTGTGGCTTGTTCAAGGGTAGTACCAGAGTCGCCAAGATGGCTGCTTTCTAAAAATAGAAAACAGGAAGCAGAGGCCGTTATACAGGTAAGCTGGGGCTTATTCATGAAAGCACTGTATATGCTTTTATTTATTGATTTATTATTTTTTGTTTCATCTAGTAGATTTAGTCCACCATCCAACTATCCATCCATCCCTCCTTACATTCGTCTGTCCGTCCATCCATCGATCCATCCTTACATTCGGCCGTCCGTCCATCCATCCATCCATTTATCCATCCATACATTCGTCCACCCATCCGTCCATCCATCGATCCATCCATCCATCTCTCCATCCATCCATCCATCCATCCATCCATCCATCCATCCATCCATCCATCCCATTCGAACATCCGTCCGCTCATCAAATTATTCTGTGTGATATTCCCAGAAAGCTGCTAAAATTAACCGATCCACTCTTCCACACAACGTAACTGCATACTTACATCTGAACGAGGAACACACCAGGTTGCCAGTCTATCATCTTTTTAATGACCATAGGCTGGTCATACGGTGGACAGTTGTTTACATCAACTGGTAAGTGCACAGCTCATGTATTTCAAAATCATCTTATACAAAGCGCTTTAAGTCTGGATATGTTGTCTTTATCAATTTATTTAACCATCATCTAGCCATCCAGTTCGTAATATCCATCCATCCATCCAACTGTGGGCGGAGAAAAGCTACTCAGTAAACATTGCCAAGGAATTTCCTGAGAAGAGATAGTAAAGACTACGTCCTTTTCGTGAATATCGGTTGAAGTATTAACAAACTAAAGAGTGAAGAGAGCCAGCACCCTTTTCGCCTCATCAAGAACTGCGCCTTGTTTAGCCTGCGTGGCGTCGCCGTTCGGAATTCTCATGCGGGAAGAATGATCACCCTGCTCTATCTGTGCTTCCCTACCTCTGGCTCTCACAACCATACAACCATCCACCCGCCGATCCATCCATCCATCCATCCACTCATCCATCCATCCATCCATCCATCCATCCACAGGATTGTGATAGCCATGGTCTATTACGGCCTGACCCTGAATGTATCCAACATGAGTGGGAACATTTTCCTCAATTTCTTCCTCACCTCCGCTGTGGACGTCCTGAGTAAAATCTTCACTGGACTTGTTGCCAGCAGAGTCAGCCGGAAGTTCTTTCACTTGTCCGTTATGCTGCTGGCCGGCGGCGCATGCGCAGCTGTTTTTATTCCGGTGTTAACAGGAGCAGAGAGTAAGTACTAAAGTCCCTAAATACTGTATTATGGCATTCTTGTGTAGATTCTATCTTTTGGTTTACACTAACTACTTTAAGGCCAGCCAGCCTGCCAGTCAGCCAGCCAGCCAGCCAGCCAGCTAGCCAATCAGCCATCCAACCAACCAACCAACCAACCAACCAACCAACCAACCAACCAACCAATCTCTAAAGCATATTAACTTTCTTTAGCATAGCAGTGATGAAACACTATGCATGCATCTCTGTGGCTGTATCCTCGCAGTTATGTACAGAGCAGTGTAGAGAGCAGTTATTTGTTTCCTGAAAAGAGGAACTGTTTGTTCCGTTTCTTCGGTCAGTGGTATTCTTAGATTAAAGAGCTTTTATTTGGTATTTTGGCATCGCTTACGGACCAATATGACAGAAGTAGAATGTCGCAATAGAGTCTTCTGCTGTTACGATGATACTGCGCTTGACGAACTAGATGAGATACTATCTAATTTTAGTTTGTGCAACATAAGCATAACAACGAAAATGATCTATTCACATGCCTTCCTCGGCCATAACAGCCGTAAAAGGTCAAAACTTGTAAACAAAGTCTCCCTATTATATTCTTCTCTTTACCTCTTCAGAATGGATTGTCATAGCATTGTCTATGGTTGGCAAGTTCGGAATCTCCTGTGCCTTCTACCTTATCTACATGTACACTGCCGAGCTCTTCCCTACAACCTACAGGGCTCTGGGCATGGGCTCATCATCCATGATGGCTAGGATAGGAGGAATAGCCTCCCCTTACGTGGCTGATTTGGTGAGCGATAGAGTGGCCGCAATGCCTATCATAATTAGACTCAGACTTCAGAAGAGAAAAACCGAAGTTTACCTGTATAATGGACCTTTCTTGAACAGAGCCAGAAATGAATTTTAAGGGGAGGCACTACCCTTATCCAAAGGATGTAATGCACATGACATGGTGTGCCACTTATCACTATGAATGCAATGGTACCTATGCAAACTTGCACACCAAAGTGCTGAATGATGCCTTTTTCTTTCCCAAGGGTGATGATCTTAGAGCAACTGTCATTTGCGATGGAACCAGTTGTCTTTTGTTATCCCTGAATTCATCCACGTCTCTTAAAAACGTTTATGCATGATCCTATTATGCATGATCCTGATTTTCTGTCCGGATAAAGTTGCTTCATTTATCATCAAAGGGTGTTGCTAGTTTCTGATAATTCTGCGTCAAGATAGAAAACCAAAAAAAAAAAAAAAGCCTCCACAGGGTCATACATAAAGGTTTCTAAGAGACATGGGTGAAATCTAATGCCAAACAACTGGTGCCATCGCTAAAGACAGTTATTCTACGATCATCACTCGTAAGGAAGAAGAATGCACCATTCAGCACTTTGGTGTGTAATTTTGCATAGAAATCCAGTGCATTCATGGGGATAAGTTGCACACCATGTTATGTGTATCACAATCTCTGGAAATGGTTAGTGCCTCCCCTTAAGCTTCTACGACAGCACAATTTAGTGACGTCAATCACACGGACGCGAACAGTTGCGAATGCGCTGTTTTCTAAACGCTATCTCATCTCATAATGCTTACTAATTGGTAACATTTTGTACGAAATCTAAATCCTCAGCACAACACTCTAAAAAGAGCATCGTGTCATGCAAAATTAAACTTTGAACATGATTTGCTGCGAAATAAGGAAGTTTAACGGTGCACGGAGAGTTTTAGAGGGTTTTAACACAGTTTACCATCTTCTTTACTACCAGAAATAACACTACTCTGTCAGTGTTCTGTGCAGAAATTTGCGTAATGGCTGAGAGAGGTCCATTTGGTAGGACTTTGATCGCTGATTAAAAACATGTCATACCACACTAATTAACAGCTGTAGTTCAGGATGTCTCTTTTTTTTGGTTTCACTTCTTGAAGGATTAAGCTAATGAAATTCAATGTCAAGGCTGTCCAATGGAATTTCACAACGGCAGGGTAGGCTGTCCTGATGGATTGATAACTACTGTGTAGTAACTTGATTACATATAGCTCTCTGCAAAGTATTTGGATAAGAGACTGGGGGAGGGAAGTGGTATTAGGATTACACTCTTCTGGATCTGCAGAGGGTCCTTAATAGGACCACCCTTCAACTACATCCTTGATTTTTGGGATATTCGATTGAAAAGAAAATATATAGCATAGGAAATTCATGCTGTCATTTTATTCCACAGAACACATATGTGGGAGGTGAAATTGGAAAAATAATGCCTCAGCTGGTGTTCGGTGGAGCAGGCATTATCGGTGGCCTTTTGGTATTCCTGCTTCCAGACACAAGGGACCGGAAACTACCAGAGACCATAGATGATGCCAAGCACTTCACTGACAAACCAGAAAAGAATCACCTCTCTGAAAAGCTACAGAAGAATGCTGTGGTTTAAAGTACAGTGCATTCCGCTTAAGATGAACAGCACGGAACCGGTGAAAATTGTTCACTTCAACCGGAATTCACATTAACCATTTTTATCAGGGGAAACAACTTTTGCATCATGAAACATAAACTTGTAGAGCATCTGTTTTTGAACAAAAAGTGTATGTGTATGTGGGTGGGGGTGGGGCGGGAGAGAGGAAGGTTTGTGTTTGCTGAGTGTGGGGGTAGCTTGCGGTAGGTCCACGATTGTATAGGACTATTATAATTAATATCGGCGGTCACTTTTCCTCCCCTTTTCAACTATTCACACCACCATGTTATCGGGTTCGTTAAGTTAGGGAGCACAGGTGTTGTGAGCTGAGGATGGGCTTTGTGATTACGATAATAGATCTTACCGCAAGAATACGGAAACTGGCCCACACACCTGCGATTCAGAGTTAACTTTCGGTTAAAGTCTGTAGGGAAGCAGTTGATTTCATCCATACAAAATGAAGAGAAATGGCTCCAGACCGTAGCAAAAGTCCACTTCAATTAAAACTTCAATTCAACTAAGTTCACTTCTTGCGCGGATTCCACTGTCCATTGTATATATTAATATTATATAACATTAGGATGTGAGTTAATTTGTGAGTATCATGAAATCTAGAGTTGCAGATGTTTTTCCGATATTCAGGGATAGGTCAACAATGTAACGTGGGGGAATATGCCCCGTGGAATATCACCTAATATGCCAATATAAACGGTAATGATTTGTCATTTTCTGAGTATTCATCACATCAGTTTTATGTGGCAAATTGTTGTTTTTAACACCATATAAACAGGGCACTTTGTCTTTGCTTTCCACTGCTGTCATTAAGGATAAAGGCAAACTCGAATCAGGAAAAAACAATAACATTAAAAAAATAGAATGTCTTAATTTTTCTGGAATACTGGAGGGGTCAGGCTCTGTTAATGGCAGCAAATGATAACAGCTAAAACGAATTGGTTGAATCAATAGTGTCGTTAAAACGAAAGAAGAGAAGAAGCCCTGTTTATATCCTAAACCAAAATTGTTTAATCTGAACATAAGTTTGGTCTAGCGGATTTCGTTTTAACCGTTGTCTACTGTATCGACAGCTAGCAACAAAATCGATATATTTAATATGGTGTAAGTGCATCGAAAATGAGCTCTTTAACGCGATGTTTTCCTAAAAATCTGGATATTTTAAACCTGTGGTTTGCAGGATTTATATTTTGGAGTATGGAAAAAAAAATCTTACTGACTTTCCACTGTAGTTTGCTAAACTGTGTATGTAATGCATATCATCACTTAGTGGACCAAACCTTATCATCATTATCATCCTCCTCCTCCTCCACCTCATCATCATCAATGTCATCACCACTGTCACCATCACTGTTATTATCATCACCAATATTGTCATCATCATTTTTAGCAATAAGAAAAAGAATCAAATTAATGTTTAACCAGTGTTATAAGAAATAATAAAGAACGTACCACTTCAGCTCAGATTTTCATCATCATATTCATCTTTCCTGTTTTATAATAAATTACCCTCCCTACAAACAACACATTAAACAATGCATTTACAACTTTGCACATGTGTAGTATAGAACGTAACAATTTGATTAAATTATTATCATCTTTATTAGTATTTTTCATTCAGCACTACAAAAAATATTCACATCGTCCACTGGTGTGACATCTTATGGACTTAATGATGGTGAACAGACAATTAAAAAACATTGTTATTACATGTGTCACACCTGTGGAACAAGTAGATGTGTTGGTCATGGATGGAAGAGTGACAAACGTGGAATTAAATAGGGTAAATAAATTCAAAGGGTCCAACGATGAGAAGCATTCAGCAGTGATTTGAAGTTGGGCAATTTTAGAAAGAGAAAGACCTCCTACTTTCGTGCCATGAGTAAGGACCCGCCCACCGACACTGAGAAAAGACCGTTCTGTAATAGGTAAACACCAATGAAGCTCACTTTAAGCTTAGGCAAAATAGTCACATGGTTGCGTCATCAAGTCTCGCTTTCGATAATAAAACATGCATTAGCCAATAAAGGCCAGCGCAACAGACCATAAAATGATCCGCCAGTCACATTTCTCCGGCAGTGGAAAAGTGGAAAAGAGAATTAATCATTGCTGGGGTTGTGGCTTGTGATGCCCCCATGACCGCGCACGCATTATAAGCTTAAACTCGACACTGACAATTACTGCTGTGTTAAAAGAATTCTAGAAGGCGAAAGTGAAGAAAGAAAGGGCGTTGAACTACGCCTTGCAGGGCGTTGAACTACGCCTTGCAGATGCATAGATCTGGACACCAAAGCAATATGATTATGATGATGTCGATGGCGATGATGATGATCGTCCATCATATTCAGTGATGATCATAGCGTGAACTTTGCATGACTTGGACTTACCTGTTGAGTACCTCTGCGAGAATGAATGCTCTGACTTTAGCAAAAAGCGAGTCGGGAATATGGGCCGATGTGAATACCTGAGTTTTGTGTTGGCCAACATTCACATGGGGTGATTGCGTAATTGTGCCTGACGCTCGTTAAAGGCGATAAACAAACATACATGATAATGAAATAATGTGGTAAATGAAGGGAAAAAAATAAGCATATTAAATGAGGGCCTGTGCGCATTATGGACGTGATTCTAACCATCGCAAAAATTACATTGGTGAATCGGCCCTGAATGTACTCTTTGTAGTGTTCAGCATTGTATTTCTTAGGATGGTAAGAAATCCCATCGTTTATGCACAGGCTCTCAGAGTCAGATACTTCAGTGGAACTGGGTTATAAAGGTCTGCTTCGGATTTCTCAAAATATGCCTTATAACCGTGCTCTAATATGCCCAAAATGGAGTATGGAGGCAAGAGAAGTAATATAAAGTGTATTTTCATGGTTCATATGTTAACATGCAGACTTCGTACTGGAGATGCTACCTGCAATTACTGTTGATGTAAGATGCGGTAGCTCATGTATTAGTCAGTCTATAAACACCACCAGAGACGCTTTTCTAGATCCTTTTTGAAAAGGGTAGATTGACAATTATAACAGATAAGAGGGGGAAACAGGGATTGAGGATATGGCGAATAAGTACTTTAGAAAGTTATCAGACATATGCAGAATCAAGTGAACACTAAAAAAATATTAGGAAGATTTTAAAAAAAGCTTATTTGGGACCAAGAATGGCAGTAGACCGGGTGGAGAGGAAGGCAGGACAGTATTGTCATCTAGCCGGTCGTCAGTGAACAAGTTTTACGTTTCAAGTTTATTTCAAGTTTTTGCTATCGGCCAGATATTTCACATCATATAAAGTACAATATTATTCGAACAATCTCGGCCGTTTGACTTAAAATGTCTTTTGCTAAAGGGCAAGCCACACTCCTTCCTTAGCAAAGAAAATATCAGTCGCTAGGCAAGCCAAGATGGCTATTACTAATGTGGAAGAGACAGACAATAATGCACTGACTTGCGAATGATGTTTGTCATACTTATATCTGTGCTTTATTCGTTAGCACACATACCACCATTAATTTCTGCCACATTCTTCTCCGACAAAGTCCATTGGTAAGACGCTCCATTGAAATATTTGAAACCGTAGATTATCGCCGTCATGTTGCCGAGTTTTCTCTTTCAGTGATGGCAAAAGGTGTCACATTTCTAACAAACCACTAGCAGGTGTGCACCCTCCCATACTGTGACCGACGCCACCAACCAAAAACGTAGCCAAGCTTTGAATAAATGGGATCGTTAACAATCATTATTTTTAAAGAAGAAAGGCGTAACTCCTCATAAACTTGTTCCATCCTTAAGTTCTCTCTTTTTTAAACCCCTGAATGAATTAAGGATTTGTCTTCAAAAGCACCTAAATTTCAGATGAAAATGATACTAAAAGCTGTACAAACTAATGTTGTAGGGTCGGGTCGGGGATATTCCCCAAGCACTTTTCGTGTATACATTCACATGCTCTCTGGTAAAACATCACTCATGGTTACATAATGTACAAGTTTATTTACATCAAGTCAAAGGAGTAATAGTAGGCACAATGTATAAAAGCAAGTTCTAAGTATGGTAACAGGTCCACGGTATGAAATTCGGTACTCTGGGACTGCTAAGGTTGCGACGGTTCTACTCGGTTCCCTGAGACCCTGTGTCACTGCCCACACAAATGCATACTGTTTTTTGTGCCTGGTCTTTATGCGCCAGTCTATAAAATCTCTAACCATATTGGCTGGACTGGTGCGTCATTCCCGAGGTTGACCTGATCGCCATTACTGTCCGCTGACACTTGCCGCTGCATGCATCTCGCACCTGTCTAGCTCTAAGGATTTACGGCTAGCTTGGAATCATCTTCACCTCTCAGGGTGATCCCACTGAAGTCTTTGTACTGGTCACCGTGAGAGTCAGCTCTATGTTAGTCGCCTACTTGCATGTATCTTTGTAGTATCTCAAATGTCGTATTAAATCCTATCTAACGGTTACTGCCTATCAACCATAACTATTACACCAATATGAGGAATACGATCTTATACACTAAAATGGACGAGATTGTATTGAAAGAAGTTGAACTGCGCACGAGGACATCAATTCAGCCCATTCAGCATGATATCATGACTGTGCTCAGAATGTGCCAGATAATTAGGCCATTTTTGAATTCAGTTATCATATTGTATATAAAATCAGAACCCATGTTGACAATTTAAACATTAAACTGCGTCAAAATTGGCCAGACAAAATTACTCGCAAAGATACAAACTGGCTCTTTTTTGCTTTGCCAAAAAACTGCTCCCCCATTCTCTCAGAAATGTGAAAAATGACTCGGACCATTTTAGAACTACAGCGACAATAAATAAGAATGGGAGAAAAGTGACATCTTTAAGTACTTCATTCCTCACAGTATTGCTCCATCCGGCCTTGGGATTTTCAAGCTTCAAGGTCATGCATTAATTCACATTTGGCTATCAAAACAACTTAAAATTCTGATGAAAATGTACCCAAATCTGTAAACTCTCTTTGGGCAAAACAACCTCATACGTCAATATAGACTACGTTGTTTGAGACTCACTTAACTGCGCAGTCTCAGGACATTAATTAAGGCTATTCAGCATGTGTTGAAAAAGAATCTATTATCAAAATCTAGTCAAGAATATACATGAAGAAAAGAAAAAAAAATAAATTAAACTAGAACTAAGCCCGCCGGTTGTTGAACTCGCAAGACGTTCTCGTTCATAATAAATTTTTTTAGCATATCCAGGTAGACTATACTCTGCGATTGTATCTAAAAAACACAACAAACCGTGCGACACACTTATGAGTCATTGCCAAATAAGGAAAGTGAAAATCTATCACACTCTTCGCATTATTCAGCGTTTCTGCACCTCCCCAGAACTCCTTATCTACTTAAAATTGTATATGTTTCAAAGAAGCAAAGTTGTAGAACAGGTCACAGTCTAGCTAGAAATGAAATACTATTAATACTGCACAATGCTCTGCAGAGTTATTGCCCTTGTTTAAACAAACTAATACCGATTAAATAATTGGATGAATTCCACAGCAATATGTCTTATTAGCTACTGAATTCAATACTTTATGAAGAAGCAAAGTTGTAGAACAGATCACAAATTGCCCAGAAACAAAGTTTGAGACTATTTGTCACTAGTTTTAAAGAGTTACTGCCCTTGTCTAATAGGTATTTTATTTGGAAATGATCCTCTTTTTTTATATTTCGGAATATTCTTATTGGATTTCTCCCCCAAAATTCATATCGTACATTATCTTTACATTACTTATTATTAATTCTTATGTATTCGCATGGTAAGTATTTTCAAAACATAAAACTGATGTAAGTACTTAACTAAGTATACTAAAAAGGGACAGGAAACTAGAATTTTTCGCCACGATGGCTTAAACTAAGGTAACTGTCGATGTAAAACATGAAATACTAGGTCTCGACCGACGTGCAGAAACGTTTTCGCTCTTTTTCAGGACTTTTGAAACAAATCCAACATATCCCAGCTGTTTACGACTCTTAAAATTTGTGCGACTTTTGACATGAAATTTGTCATACGAGTTAAATAAAACTGAGAGCATTAAAAAATATCATATAAAAAAAATTGGCAGCAAAATTTGTCACACATTATTAATTATTAACACTCCTTTCTCCTGCGCGTGAATGCAGTATAATCATTTGCATTGTGCAATTTAACAGTACAGTGGAATTCTAAATGGTATACCCTTATTTGTGATAGACTTTAGGAGAGAATTTTACAGCGTATTTACATATTCAAATGCAAATTTCTTCCACAACATGTCAATCAAGAGGTAATATCCGTACCCTGTACAAAAGCTGAACCATTTTCCAATACAAAAGCATTGTCATTTTGTGTAACTGTGTAACGGAGTGATTATGGTGGAAATTTTTGTCTGACGAGTGACTGTTTTTTCCCTATTTGGCAATGACTCTTATCGCCGCACAGGGACCATACTGGACAAGATCTAGGTTATGTTAGCAGAGAGGAAGCGAACGAATGAATATCTGCAGGGTAGGACAGAGAAAGACAGAGAGACAGAGAGCGAACTTGTCACGTAGAGGGACGGACAGCATAAGGTATGTAAAGACATTCATTCTTTTTTTTGTCTAGTGGGGGGAGGGGGGAGGGGGAGGGAAGAGAAGGGGAATGAGGGGCGCACTGCTGTCCTCGATGTCAGTTTGGGTAAAGGAGGAACCTGGGGCCGTATGTATTATCCTTGCGTTAATTAACGTATTGCGTTAACTACAGTGAACACTATTAATGTTTTGGGAGTTTCGCGTGGTTATCGCAGTGCGTTAACTAACGTAAGGATTGTGCATATGGCCACCGGCCTTGAGGGACATTCGTGGCGGTTTACTTTTGTTTACTTTTACACAACCTGCAGGTCACAAACATTTGTACGAGCGACGAGCAAAGGGAAAATTAGTAGCACAATAGACAAGGGCTAGCCGTTTTAAAAACGGGGAAAATGCCTGAATGTGTAGCACTTTTACTTAAGTCTAAAATGTTAATTTCTGTAGGTAACAAAAGATATGATTTTTACCAACTAACAGGTCTAGCATTTTGCTCTGTCTCGGTAAAGCTTGGGCCAACATACAGAGATTTTTAAACATATTATTATGATCGTAAGAAATAGTAGTGCTGAATGTGTATGTACTGTTATTGTTTTACTATGATAGACGCAGACAGAATACCCCGACCTGTCTGCCCCCAATTTTAAGGGGTTGATGAATTTACCCGTTAACATAGAAGGGGGCTAATAACAGCGGACCCAAATTAGGACCATCAGTTGCTCAATGTATAGTGTGTAGCAAAAGACATGGATTAATAGCTGCCACACCTAAAGACGATATTTACTGTTTGTGTCACTTCAGTCTGCTGTAGCGCGTCCATCCAAAGTGCACATCAAACTTATCTGTATCGTTTGAAAATGTGGAGCGTCTAATGTCACTCGTAAAAAAATTGCTTTTACATACAAAGCGTTGTGTACTGTTTCGTGGTTACTGGGTCTCTTCGAAGCTTTGTAGAGGGGAGGACAATAGCCTCTACACGCGGCAGTCTCCCGACTGCTTTCCAATTTACATAGTTTTTCTCGTTAAAATTCATTTGTACACACATTTGTTTTAGCGCTTTAGTTTGTTTTGTTTAGACAAACTTCTTTACGGAAACCTGTTTAATGTTAAACCTGTCATTTGTAAAGTTTTCTCTACTTTTCCGCCCTCTGACCAACGAGCTTCCTTGCCTTTTCTGCTTTCATTTTTTTTTTTTTTTGATCCGCTTCAAAATAAATGCAAGTGATGCACATACTGGAGAAAAGTGTTTGTAACTGGGGATAAGAGTAGGCTCTATATTCTTGTCAACATCGCCTCTTCACTGCATCGGTGTTAATGGGTTTCTCTGTACTGTAAGTATTTAAAGTGATCTTGAAATGCGCGGCTTTCTAATAGTGTAAATAAATACTACATAAAATGTAATAAAACTTCTGTCTCACTATGTGAATCATTTTTTAAAAAAAATATGTGGCTGAAAGATTATGGCGGTAGACTCAAGATATAAATATAACAGGTTCGTTTCCGACCACGGATCTTTTGTAAGTGCCTTGGGAAAGCATTTCATTCACATTTCCCTTAGTCCACCCGTTTGTGAAATAGTTACCCGGCTATAAACCCACTGTTATAACTACGAGTACTATTATTATTATTATTAGCGTTATTACATGATTCATCACTTTTAAAAACTTTTGAAACTGTTTGCTTAAAGAAACAGGCCTTCATATGTGTTTAAGACAACAGAATATCATAATGTGTGGACGGACTGAAAACATGCTAAAACATCTACTCCCCATAAAATGCACAATAAAACAATTTTATATGATTGGTGCTTTAAAGGTCAACCCCGCTTAAATGACCTGGATAGTAGCGTCATCGAGCTCAGCCTCTGAGGTATGATAGTGCCTGCCCTTAGGTGTGACGTCAGAGGGTCACAGGCTAGTCACAGCCTTGCAGGCTCAAGGTGGCGGCGATACAGTTTTGGTCCGAAATAGATGACGATTTCGACCCAGAACTGTTGTTTATTTGTTCGAACTACAAAAAAACCAAAATAAACCCACACCACAACATATCAACGGAATCCCTGTCGATATGATTAGTCGATGTATAGAGGGAGTACGAGACCTAGCGCATACGCTAGACCGGCGAACTTGACACGCAGACCAATTTACCCAACTTTACACACCAATTACTCAATGACAGCTCAGCCTATCTGCATTAACTTAACATTATTGAAAAGCTCAACCTATCTACCTCAATTTCATATCAGTAACAACAGTAACATTACGGCTATCTCGAAGGACAGCACCGCAATGATAATGATACAGTTCATTTAGTCATAGACTAACCGTTGTTAGAGAAAGCCAACATTACATCTCATTGCGTAATAGCCCCTGATAAAGACCAAGCGGTAGGCGTCGCATTGCCTGCCTCGCCGTAGCTTTCCTATCGCACCCGTACTGTGTTTACAAATGGTGGTGTTGTCTGAATGGCATTTTTCAGTGATCAAAACTTCTTGTTGGTTCTAAGAATTATGTGACTGAGAGAAAATACGGCGTATCAAATGAGCGAGGATGAGTGTTTAAAAAATGAGACTAACATACAGTCTGTCTTATGGAAAGTGACTAGACATGTTTGTCTCGGAATAGTTAGACGTGCCATAAAATCCCATTATTAGCGTCTAGCATTAAAATTTGTCAAGTTCAATGCTGATCAAAGGAAAAGATAGATACTATACTTTTCAAAGTACCGATAAAGCTGATCTCCTAAAAAAGGTCCACCTCTAGACTAGACAACAAGTTTGGGGAGAGAGTTTTGAGGCGGTGGGGGAGGAGAAAGGGAAGAAGTTTTGCCTACGGAGTGGCATTATTGAACTGTCACTTGTCAGCCAGGCATAGATCCAGATCTCTTTATCTAATATGATAAAATGTGGTAGCTTCACTTCGTCAGTGTGATGATATAGATTTCAGATTATAAATTGGAGTGATAGTAAAGCCTTTGATAGTAAGATAGATTATACGGAAAGCATTGTAATAATTGCTAAGTTTGTGTGTTGCTGTATACCTTTAGGGAACGTTTGGACTCGACTCATTCGAGTTTGCCGAATTTTGAAAGCGCAGTATTGAGCTAAAATCCAGATCTGAACGATTTGTTTGGAAAGGAGAGGGCGTGGGGACCGTGATTTCGACTTACTTGTATTCGACGACTTCGTGTTTGACTGAATTATCCACTTCATAGATTTAAGATGATTAGTCTATGTAAAAGCGATTAGGACGCGTGTAGTCTTATTAGGATGGCTTGTGGGGATTGCAATTAGTAATTGAATAGGTATAGAAGCGACCTTGTTGCACAGATATTGTAGATTGTCTTATCATCAGAGAAACAACGGACAGCTTTAACATCTCCTTTCACGATGTCTAATTTTTGTGTATGGATTTAATTACCATTGTTATTGTTTACTGTAGTTATCTATTTCTCTTTACAGCAGTACTTGTTATATGTAGCTAGTCACAAACATGTGGACTGTGAAAGGTAACAAGGTACCTGAGGAGTCAGAAAAACCCAGTGATGAGATAGAACACAAGACTCTCGATGACCTCCTTGACGTCATTGGTCACGTGGGCCGGCTGCAGAAACGGATATTGTTTGTCATGGCGTTGATTGCCTTTGCCGTTGGCTACCAAAATGTGTCGCCTGTCTTTACCCTCAATATACCCAAACATAGGTGAGTTGGTAGGCCTAATAGTAGTTGAATCTTGAGTGGTCGGCAACCGGAGTTCGCTAGCTGGAATAGGTAATTATCTTTGAGGCAATATCGGCGCGTAGATGACCTTCTTGAGAAATAACCACTAAAATGTCGTATCGCCGAGTTGTAACGCACCCGTAATACGTCTGCTTAAAAAATTTTCTTATGTGTGTGAGTATCCGAGGATCTACTGCATTTTCACTAGGGTCTACATTTCGCGAATTTCACAAGCTTAGTTTAACTCGCGGAAATTAATTCCCACGAAAGTGAACTTCCACCCAAAATGTTCAAAGGGCTTACTCTTTGTAAAGTAATTTGGAAACGCGAAACGCGGGTGCGTTTATTTCTTGTTACTACCTCTCATCATTTGAATATTATCGCTTATAGTGGTGCGTTATGTTTTTCTTTCAGTGCAAAACAGTTTGGCAGTCCTGGAACGTCACTCTGGACTGCTCTAGACTTCTGCGCTCATCTGCACATTCAGAAACCATCATGCGATACTCGGAAAAAAATAGATCCTTGCCAAAAGCCATTTCTGATTTTTAGCGAAAATTAGATCTTTATAAAAAGATCCCCTTTTCCCAGTATTCGACAAACTTTGACTACATGGTTTTTCTTAGCAATTACTTTTTTTTTAAGCCCTCTGNATCCCATTATTAGCGTCTAGCATTAAAATTTGTCAAGTTCAATGCTGATCAAAGGAAAAGATAGATACTATACTTTTCAAAGTACCGATAAAGCTGATCTCCTAAAAAAGGTCTACTTCTAGACTAGACAACAAGTTTGGGGAGAGAGTTTTGAGGCGGTGGGGGTGGAGAAAGGGAAGAAGTTTTGCCTACGGAGTGGCATTATTGAACTGTCACTTGTCAGCCAGGCATAGATCCAGATCTCTTTAGCTTATATGATAAAATGTGGTAGCTTCACTTCGTCAGTGTGATGATATAGATTTCAGATTATAAATTGGAGTGATAGTAAAGCCTTTGATAGTAAGATAGATTATAAGGAAAGCATTGTAATAATTGCGTAGGCCTAAGTTTGTGTGTTGCTGTATACCTTTAGGGAACGTTTGGACTCGACTCATTCGAGTTTGCCGAATTTTGAAAGCGCAGTATTGAGCTAAAATCCAGATCTGAAAGATTTGTTTGGGAAGGAGAGGGCGTGGGGACCGTGATTTCGACTTACTTGTATTCGACGACTTCGTGTTTGACTGTATTATCCGCTTCATAGATTTAAGATGATTAGTCTATGTAAAAGCGATTAGCACGCGTGTAGTCTTATTAGGATGGCTTGTGGGGATTGCAATTAGTAATTGAATAGCTATAGAAGCGACCTTGTTACACAGATATTGTAGATTGTCTTATCATCAGAGAAACAACGGACAGCTTTAACATCTCCTTTCACGATGTCTAATTTTTGTGTATGGATTTAATTACCATTGTTATTGTTTACTGTAGTTATCTATTTCTCTTTACAGCAGTACTTGTTATATGTAGCTAGTCACAAACATGTGGACTGTGAAAGGTAACAAGGTACCTGAGGAGTCAGAAAAACCCAGTGATGAGATAGAACACAAGACTCTCGATGACCTCCTTGACGTCATTGGTCACGTGGGCCGGCTGCAGAAACGGATATTGTTTGTCATGGCGTTGATTGCCTTTGCCGTTGGCTACCAAAATGTGTCGCCTGTCTTTACCCTCAATATACCCAAACATAGGTGAGTTGGTAGGCCTAATAGTAGTTGAATCTTGAGTGGTCGGCAACCGGAGTTCGCTAGCTGGAATAGGTAATTATCTTTGAGGCAATATCGGCGCGTAGATGACCTTCTTGAGAAATAACCACTAAAATGTCGTATCGCCGAGTTGTAACGCACCCGTAATACGTCTGCTTAAAAAATTTTCTTATGTGTGTGAGTATCCGAGGATCTACTGCATTTTCACTAGGGTCTACATTTCGCGAATTTCACAAGCTTAGTTTAACTCGCGGAAATTAATTCCCACGAAAGTGAACTTCCACCCAAAATGTTCAAAGGGCTTACTCTTTGTAAAGTAATTTGGAAACGCGAAACGCGGGTGCGTTTATTTCTTGTTACTACCTCTCATCATTTGAATATTATCGCTTATAGTGGTGCGTTATGTTTTTCTTTCAGTGCAAAACAGTTTGGCAGTCCTGGAACGTCACTCTGGACTGCTCTAGACACTACGCTCATCTGCACATTCAGAAATCATCATGCGATATTCGGAAAAAAAATAGATCGTTGCCAAAAGCCATTTCTGATTTTTAGCGAAAATTAGATCTTTATAAAAAGATCCCCTTTTCCCAGTATTCGACAAACTTTGACTACATGGTTTTTCTTAGCAATTACTTTTTTTTTAAGCCCTCTGTCTTGCCTTAAGGCCTTCCGTTATTTAAAACATATATCCAGACAGAATTACGGTTTGTCATGCTCCTAATCTAAAAATCAATATGTCTCGGCTCGTCATAAAGTGCAGCTCACGCAGTGCCGGGTAGAGTTTAGTTCTGAGTATAAAGAAATTAGAATTGACTTCCAAAAAATGAAGAGATCATGCAAAATCCAGAGATATTTTTTTAAAACTTAGGGAGCATTTCCATATGTGGTAACTGGCGATAAAGAGTTATGCTCGCTTCGAATGATGCTCCTGTATCGATGGATATTAATGTTAGGGATAAGGGTAGGGTTAGGGTTAAGTGGGTAGGGTTATGGTTAGGGTTGTATTAGTAGGTTATTTGGAATTAAGGTACTGACCTTAGTTGTAGTAGTTACCACATATGGAAATCCTTCCAAAGATTATTTTATGCTTTTCATTTATCTTTCACCTTTTACGCCACAATTATATGTACTGTATCTTCATTATAGCTTTCCAGATTAAGACTAAGAGCAATGGATCTGGTATAGATCTAGATCTTTTAGGGTTATTTTGCAACTTGAAGAAATAGCGGTGCTGGTGGTGGGATTTGC
>JAWQUT010000013.1:2602014-2625454 GCA_033807755.1 Ellobium chinense | reverse complement strand
CATTTCTAACAAATCCTCCACTGTGACTGGCGGGCACCAACCAAAAGCATGCTCTCTGCTGAGGACTGCCCACAGATTACAAGGAAGGGGTGTGGCTTCCCATTTTGTCGAACTGCAGAGAATAAAATAAACGCAGTCAAGATCATCAGCAGCATCCATGGTTTGTACGGAACTTACAGAGCTCATAAACATTCTCATTTTCATGTGTCAGATATGGCTTTTTGAGGTCATTAGGATTGAAAGTTTGGTTCTGTGATTTTTTGAAAAGCCCATTAGAACGTTTACCAACATCCTGTTCAATCGGGGAAAACTTTTGCCAACATCCTGTTCAATCAGGGAAAACTTTGCCAACATCCTGTTCAATCGGGGAAAACTGGTAATTTGCTGTCTTTTCGATGTCACTGAAAAATAGGTTATGTTATCATTATTAAAATTTTATTACAGCGACTGTTACAAAATCATAATAATTCTTGCCATTAGGTCGTCAATTTCAGGATCATCTTCATCGTCATCATCACCAGCAATATATTCATCATCAAAGATAGCAAAAAAGAAAAAAAAGTACAGTATTAGTGTTTTCACTGTCATCATCATCATCGCGCAGTCTCATACATTATCTGTGGCTTGTTCAAGGGTAGTACCAGAGTCGCCAAGATGGCTGCTTTCTAAAAATAGAAAACAGGAAGCAGAGGCCGTTATACAGGTAAGCTGGGGCTTATTCATGAAAGCACTGTATATACTTTTATTTATTAATTTATATTTTTTTCTTTCATCTATTCGACCTGGAGGTACGTTTAACTGCCACCATCCATCCATCCATCCATCCATCCATCCATCCATCCCTCCTTACATTCGTCCGTCCGTCCATCCATCCATCCATCCATCCTTACATTCGTCCGTCCGTCCGTCCATCCATCCATCCATCCTTACATTCGTCCATCCACCCGTCCATCCATCCGTCCGTCCGTCCGTCCGTCCATCCATCCATCCATCCATCCATCCATCCATCCATCCATCCATCCATCCATCCTTCCCATTCGAACATCCGTCCGCTCATCAAATTATTCTGTGTGATATTTCCAGAAAGCGGCTAAAATTAACCGATCCACTCTTCCACACAACGTAACTGCATACTTACATCTGAACGAGGAACACACCAGGTTGCCAGTCTATCATCTTTTTAATGACCATAGGCTGGTCATACGGTGGACAGTTGTTTACATCAACTGGTAAGTGCATAGCTCATGTATCTCAAAATCACCTTATACAAAGGTCTTCAAGTCTGGATATGTTGTCTTTATCAATTTATTTAACCATCCTCTAGCCATCCAGTTCGTAATATCTATCCATCCAACTGTGGGCGGAGAAAAGCTACTCAGTAAACATTGCCAAGGAATTTCCTGAGAAGAGCCAGTAAAGACTACGTCCTTTTCGTGAATATCGGTTGTTGAAGTATTAACAGACTAAAGAGTGAAGAGAGCCAGCACCCTTTTTCGCCTAAACAAGAACTGGGCCTTGTTTAGCCTGCGTGGCGTCACCGTTCGGAATTCTCATGCGGGAAGAATGATCACCCTGCTCTATCTGTGCTTCCCTACCTCTGGCTCTCACAACCATACAACCATCCACCCGCCGATCCATCCATCCATCCATTTATCCATCCATCCATCCATCCACTCATCCATCCATCCATCCATCCATCCACAGGATTGTGATAGCCATGGTCTATTACGGCCTGACCCTGAATGTATCCAACATGAGTGGGAACATTTTCCTCAATTTCTTCCTCACCTCCGCTGTGGACGTCCTGGGTAAAATCTTCACTGGACTTGTTGCCAGCAGAGTCAGCCGGAAGATCTTTCACTTGTCCGTTATGCTGCTGGCCGGCGGCGCATGCGCAGCTGCTTTTATTCCGGTGTTAACAGGAGCAGAGAGTAAGTACTAAAGTCCCTAAATACTGTATTATGGTTTCCTTGTGTAGATTCTATCTTTTGGTTTACACTAACTACTTTAAGGCCAGCCAGCCTGCCAGTCAGCCAGCCAGCCAGCCAGCCAGCTAGCCAATCAGCCATCCAACCAACCAACCAACCAACCAACCAACCAACCAACCAACCAACCAATCTCTAAAGCATATTAACTTTCTTTAGCATAGCAGTGATGAAACACTATGCATGCATCTCTGTGGCTGTATCCTCGCAGTTATGTACAGAGCAGTGTAGAGAGCAGTTATTTGTTTCCTGAAAAGAGGAACTGTTTGTTCCGTTTCTTCGGTCAGTGGTATTCTTAGATTAAAGAGCTTTTATTTGGTATTTTGGCATCGCTTACGGACCATTATGACAGAGGTAGAAAGTCGCAATAGCGTCTTCTGCTCTTACGATGATACTGCGCTTGACGAACTAGATGAGATACTAATATCTAATTTTAGATTATGCATCATAAGCATAACAACGGAAAATCATATATTCACATGCCTTCCTGGGCCATAACAGCCGTAAAAGATCAAGACTTGTAAACAAAGTCTCCCTATTATATTCTACTCTTTACCTCTTCAGAATGGATTGTCATAGCCCTGTCTATGGTTGGCAAGTTCGGAATCTCCTGTGCCTTCTATCTTATCTACATGTACACTGCCGAGCTCTTCCCTACAACCCACAGGGCTCTGGGCATGGGCTCATCATCCATGATGGCTAGGATAGGAGGAATAGCCTCCCCTTACGTGGCTGATTTGGTGAGAGATAGAGTGGCCGCAATGCCTATCATAATTAGACGCAGACTTCAGAAGAGAAAAACCAAAGTTTACCTGTATAATGGACCTTTCTTGAATAGAGCCAGAAATGAATTTTAAGGGGAGGCACTACTCTTTTCTAAAGGATGTAATGCACATGACATGGTGTGCAACTTGTCACTATGAATGCAATGGTTCCTATGCAAACTTGCACACCAAAGTGCTGAATGATGCATTTTTCTTTCCCAAGGGTGATGATCTTAGAGCAACTGTCATTTGCGATGGAACCAGTTGTTTTTTGTTATCCCTGAATTCATCCACGTCTCTTAAAAACGTTTATGCATGATCCTATAGAGCTTTTCCTGATTTTCTGTCTGGATAAAGTTGCTTCATTTATCATCAAAGGGTGTTGCTAGTTTCTGATAGTTCTGCGTCAAGATAGAAAACAAAACAAAAAAAAAAGCCTCCACAGGGTCATACATAAAGATTTCTAAGAGACATGGGTGAAATCTAATGTCAAACAACTGGTGTCATCGCTAAAGACAGTTATTCTACGATCATTACTCGTAAGGAAGAAGAGTGCACCATTCAGCACTTTGGCGTGTAATTTTGCATAGAAATCCAGTGCATTCATGGGGCTAAGTTACACACCATGTTATGTGTATAACAATCACTGGAAATGGGTAGTGCCTCCCCTTAAAGTGCGACCAAAGTGCTAGAAGAAATGTGATTTCCGACAGTTTTTATATTTTCAATATCAAGTTTTAGATGAAAAGTCATCATTTTTGCTAAAAAATAATATTTCGAAATTAATTTTACAACTTTTAACCTATTCTGAAATTGTAAGAAAAAAACCGTAACGGAAACGTCACGTCAGCGCGGAAGCGCGGTGTTTTCGATCGAGAACAGTGGCAGCACCGGTCGAGCCGTATCAGTTCGAGCCCCTGCGCCGAAAAACAGATGCCTCCACGTGCTGTACGGTGTCTTCTGTGGATCCATCTCTAGATTTACAGTTTACCGCACAACAATAACCCATTGTTTCCACGTGGGAGCGAGCCCTACTGAGTGCAGCGCTACGCGTAATAGCCTTGAGCCCGACGCGTAATAGCCTTGAGGCGTGTTGGTGACGTCACGTATTTCTGGCGAGGCGAGCAACGATGACGCTAACACAGGAGGACATGGGCATGTGTTTCTTTGTGATTTCTTCGAAACGCGTTAGATTTGATGGGTTTGAGATGGTCAGTAGGAAGTTTGAATCACTGATGCATATTAAAATAGTAATTTCACAGGATTCCGTGCACTACACCATAAAAGTACTTTGTGACGTCAATCACACGGACGCGAACAGTTTCGAATGCGCTGTTTTCTAAACGCTATCTCTTCTCAAAATGCTTACTAATTGGTAACATTTTGTACGAAATCTAAATCCTCAGCACAACACCCTAAAAACAGCATCGTGTCATGCAAAATTAAACTTTGCACATGATTTGCTGCGAAATAAGGAAGTTTAACGATGCACTGAGAGTTTTAGAGAGTTTTAACACAGTTTACCATCTTCTTTACTACCAGAAATAACACTACTCTGTCAGTGTTCTGTGCAGAAATTTGCGTAATGGCTGAGAGAGGTCCATTTGGTAGGACTTTGATCGCTGCTTAAAAACATGTCATACCACACTAATTAACAGCTGTAGTTCAGGATGTCTCTTTTTTTTTTTTGCTTCACTTCTTGAAGGATTAAGCTAATGAAATTCAATGTCATGGCTGTCCAATGGAATTTCAAAACGGCAGGGTAGGCTGTCCCGATGGATTGATAACTACTGTGTAGTAACTTGATTACATATAGCTCTCTGCAAAGTATTTGGATAAGAGACTGGGGGAGGGAAGTGGCATTAGGATTACACTCTTCTGGATCTGCAGAGGGTCCTTAATAGGACCACCCTTCAACTACATCCTTGATTTTCGGGATATTCGATTGAAAAGAAAATATATAGCATAGGAAATTCATGCTGTCATTTTACTCCACAGAACACATATGTGGGAGGTGAAATTGGAAAAGTAATGCCTCAGCTGGTGTTCGGTGGAGCAGGCATTATCGGTGGCCTTTTGGTGTTCCTGCTTCCAGACACAAGGGGCCGGAAACTACCAGAGACCATAGATGATGCCAAGCACTTCACTGACAAACCAGAAAAGAATCATCTCTCTGAAAAGCTACAGAAGAATGCTGTGGTTTAAAATACAGTGTATTCCGCTTAAGATGAACAGCACGGGACCGGTGATAACTGTTCACTTCAACCGGAATTCACATTAACCATTTTTGTCAGGGGAAACAACTTTGCATCATGAAGCATAAACTTGTAGAGCATCTGTTTTTGTACAAAAAGTGTGTGTGTATGTGGGTGGGGGGTGGGGTGGGGCGGGAGAGAGGAAGGTTTGTGTTTACTGAGTGTGGGGGTAGCTTGCGGTAGGAGGTCCACGATTGTATAGGACTATTACAATTAATATCGGCGGTCACTTTTCCTCCCCTTTTCAACTATTCACACCACCATGTTATCGGGTTCGTTAAGTTAGGGAGCACAGGTGTTGTGAGCTGAGGATGGGCTTTGTGATTACGATAATAGATCTTACCGCAAGAATACGGAAACTGGCCCACAAACCTGCGATTCAGAGTTAACTTTCGGTTAAAGTCTGTAGGGAAGCAGTTGATTTCATCCATACAAAATGAAGAGAAATGGTCCCAGACAGCAGCAAAAGTCCACTTCAATTAAAACTTCAATTCAAGTTCACATCGTGCTCGGATTCCACTGTCCATTGTATATATTAATATTATACAACATTAGGATGTGACTTAACTCGTGAGTATCATGAAATCTAGAGTTGCAGATGTTTTTCCGATATTCAGGGATAGGTCAACAATGTAACGTGGGGGAATATGCCCCGTGGCATATGACCTAATATGCCAATATAAACGGTAATGATTTGTCATTTTTAATTTTCTGAGTATTCATCACATCAGTTTTAGGTGGCAAATTGTTGTTTTGAACACCATATAAACAGGGCACTTTGTCTTTGCTTTCCACTGCTGTCATTAAGGATAAAGGCAAACTCGAATCAGGAAAAAACAATAACATTAAAAAAATAGAATGTCTTAATTTTTCTGGAATATTGGAGGGGTCAGGCTCTGTTAATGGCAACAAATGATAACAGTTAAAACGAAAATGGTTGAACCAATAGTGTCGTTACAACGAAAGAAAAGAAAAAGCCCCGTTTATATCCTAAACCAAAATTTTTTAATCTGAACATAAGTCTTTGGTCTAGCGGATTTCGTTTTAACCGTTGTCTACTGTATCGACAGCTAGCAACAAAATCGATATATTTAATATGGTGTAAAGTGCATCGAACATGAGCTCTTTAACATGATGTTTTCCAAGAAGTCTGGATATTTTAAACGTGTGGTTTGCAGGTTTTATATTTTGGAGTATGAAAAAAAAAAGGAAAAAAAAATCTTACTGACTTCCCACTTTAGTTTGCTAAACTGTGTATGTAATGCATATCATCACTTAGAGAACCAAACCTTATCATCATTATCGTTGTCCTCCTCCTCCACCTCATCATCATCAATGTCATCACCACCGTCACCATCACTGTTATTATCATCACCAGTACTGTCATCATCATTTTTACTAATGAGAAAAAGAATCAAATTAATGTTCAACCAGTGTATAAGAAATAATAAAGAACGTACCACTTCAGCTCAGATTTTCATCATCATATTCATCTTTCCTGTTTTATAATAACTTACCCTCCCTACAAACAACACATTAAGCAATGCATTTACAACTTTGCACATGTGTAGTATAGAACGTAACAATTTGATTAAATTATTATCATCTTTATTAGTATTTTTCATTCAGCACCACAAAAAATATTCACATCGGCCACTGGTGTGACATCTTATCGACTTAACGATGGTGAACAGACAATTAAAAAAAATCGTTATTACATGTGTCACACCTGTGGAACAAGTAGATGTGTTGGTCATGAATGGAAGAGTGACAAACGTGGAATTAAATAGAGTAAATAAATTCAAAGGGTCCAACGATGAGAACCATTCAGCAGTGATTTGAAGTTGGGCAATTTTAGAAAGAGAAAGGCCTCCCCCCAGTTTCGTGCCATGAGAAAGGCCCCGCCCACCGACACTGAGAATAGACCGTTCTTTAATAGGTAAACACTAATGAAGCTCACTTTAAGCTTAGGCAAAATAGTCACATGGTTGCGTCATCAAGTCTCGCTTCCGATAATAAAACATGCATCAGCCAATAAAGGCAGGCGTAACAGACCATAAAATGATCCGCCAGTCACATTTCTCTGGCAGTGGAAAAGTGGAAAAGAGAATTAATCATTGCTGGGGTAGTGGCTTGTGATGCCCCGATGGCCGTGCACGCATTATAAGCTTAAAGGGCTCCTATTGCCAAACAGCAAATGCCCCTCAAACTATTGGTCGTGCCTTACTACATCTGATTGCAGTAATCAAAATTTCGGATGGCAACACTGAAATGCGTGCATCCTGTCTAAAATAGCGATTTTGTGTCATTCTGCGAGGTCTGCGGAGAAAAAAAAATTGAAACCCGAAATTGAAAGTAAACAGGAAGTGACAACTTTGTGGGAAGAGCCAAAATAATTGTTTTCTTCACCCCTTGAGTCGGCGGGTGTACGAAAGAAGAGCCCACAGCAATATATAATTGAAATGGGAAATATTCTGACATGGTATTGGCTTCATATTGATTTAAAGTGTGTATACTAACCAAAATATGATAAATTCCTTTCATTCAGCATCGGAAACAATGTCATTTCTAAAGATGTAATCACTGATAGCATATCCAAAGCTTGCGTTACCATTCGCCGCACTGGCTTAGCCCTTGCCACTAGCAGGGGAGATAAAAAAGAGTCAGTCAAAAATGGCCTAAACTGACTATAAGAAAGGATTATATTGTATATAGACTAATGCGATAAAACCCCATCGCGTTGCATCACAGCAGAAACATTCTGGTAATTATTTAGATGCTGTATCTTATAGCATAAGACATTTCTCACAAAGCCAGTCATGGTCAATGTCAGAAAGCGACATTTTTTTTAGGAGCAAAGCTATATCTCTTTGCATCTGAAGTGTGTCATGCACTGTATAATATATTAGGAAAGAAAAAGAGGTGTTTCTCCCTTCGCTGAAATTTATCTAACGGAGATAATTTTCAGGTCATGAGATTTTATGCCACAACATGAGCAGAGTACATATTAAAACTTGGTTAATTTAGTATGAAATATCACATTTAACCCTCTAGTGCCCAGCGTATCAGATCTGATACATTTCGTGGAACAAAGAAAAAGCAAACCAAGATCATCACCCCACCATAATAGTGTGAAGTGGCATGAGCGGGCAATAGTCTGGATATGAGACTTATAAGCCGCATTATTATTATTATTATTATTATTATCATTTTGATGCTTGTTCCAGCATAGTGGATCCAGAAGTGATCCAAAAACTGGAGCTCGGACTTTTTGTGCCATTGTAAATAGGGCTGGGCACTAGAGGGTTAAATAAACGAAAGTAGTCTAGATCTATATCACACGACCATTAATACCATGTCTATAAAATGTCTTCACCTTGAGAAACTTAATGAGACTGATTAAAATCATATTTATTTCATCGTCAATGCATGTGAAATTCGCCATGGAGGCCATGATCTGGTACTCCGAGGCATAGATCTAATTCCTCATGTAAATGCTGATAAGCATTATTCGATGCTTAAATTATAATTATCACATTAAAATGCTATTGCTGTGTGTCACAAAATACTTGAGGAAAGTGATTTTTCTGTGATAGAAAAATAATAACTCCGCAAGGTGCATTAGCATCAGGCATCTCCGAATAAGCCAACGGCTAGGGGTACACTGAATAACACCAGCAATCTAGCAAGCTAGCGTCAAGCACGGTATGTCTGAAAATGTGGAATTGGTAAAAAGCTCGACAAATAATAAAATGCATTAATAGTCAATCAATATCATGTAAGCAACACAGATCTATGGGTTTTCTTTCAAACAGCTCCTGCAACTTCCCATTCTGTCTTCTCTCTTGTTTTCTAAACTGTCATCTTAATCACGCTCCCGCTCGCTCTCTCGCTCTCTCTCTCTCTCTCTCTCTCTTTCGCTCTCGCTCTCGTTTCACACACACCCCTAACTTTCCTTCTCACCAAGGGAGAATAATTGCTTCACTCGGCCACTTTTGCCTCGTTCAGGGAAGAAGTTCGGATGGAGCTCCCTCTTTCAATAAAGTCAAAGACTCACTGTGAAGTGACAGAAAACAATGCAAACTTCGCGAATGTCGATCAATAGTATTAAGAAGGTAAACAGTGTAAATGATGGCCGCGTCGTGTAATGTATTTGAGTAGAACCCGTTAATAACGGCAGAGTAGTAAATGAACCCCTTTGTATTGGCCATATCCTCAATCCCGGTTTCCCCCTCTTATCTATTATAATTGTTAATCTACCCTTTTCAAAAAGGATCTAGAAAAGCGTCTCTGGCAGTGTTTATAGACTGACTAATACATGAGCTACCGCATCTTACATCAACAATAATTGCAGGTAGCATCTCCAGTACGAAGTCTGCATGTTTACACATGAACCGTGAAAATACACATTATATTACTTCTCTTGCCTCCATATTCCATTTTGGGCATATCAGAGCACGGTTATAAGGCGACATTTTGAGAAATCCGAACTAGACCTTTATAACCCAGTTCCACTGAAGTATCTGACTCTGAGAGCCCGTGCATAAACGATGGGATTTCTTACCATTCTAAGAAATACAATGCTGAACACTACAAAGAGTACATTCAGGGCCGATTCACCAATGTAATTTTTACGATGGTTAGAATCACGTCGTTAATGCGCACAGGCCCTCATTTAATATGCTTATTTTTCTCCCCTTCATTTACCACATTATTTCATTATCATGTATGTTTGTTTATCGCCTTTAACCAGCATCAGGCACGATTATGCAATTACACTATGTGAAAGTTGGCTATCACAAAACTCTGGTATTCACATCGGCCCATATTCCCGACTCGCTTTTTGCTAAAGTCAGAGCATTCATTCTCGCAGAGGTACTCAACAGGTAAGTCCAAGTCATGCAAAGTTCACGCTAATATCGTCACTGAAAATGATGGACGATCATCATCATCGCCATCGACATCATCATAATCATATTGGGTGAGCTCCAAGCACTTTGGTGTCCAGATCTATGCATCTGCAAGGCGTAGTTCAACGCCCTTTCTTTCTTCACTTTCGCCTTCTAACTTCTAGCATTCTTTTAACACAGCAGTAATTGTCAGTGTCGAGGCAAAGCTCTTAACGTAAACCGCTGTGGATGTAAAACAAGGCCCATTTCATAAGTCCGTGGATCAACCGGCGGAAGCGTCTGTGTCGCCTCGTGATCTGCCGATGGAAGGAACCGGAAACGCTGTACCAAGGCGGCAGCAAAAAGGAAAAGTCTATTTTTAGCTAGGGCTTCCCCCAAGCAAACACGTCTTCCTGCTCCAAAAGCCATGAGTCTGTAGAGAATGAGAGTCACAAAAAGGTAAAACATCATATACGTATAGTGAAATATTACCTCACTACGTTAAAAACTTCCAACTCACAGTATTATTTACATCACCTTGCCAGTCAAAGTTCGTTTTTCTTAGACCTTTCCCAGCCCATGATGGATCTCCGTTCTATGTTAAGCGAAAAGGTGCTTCATGTTTACTGTGAATGTTTTCTTAACGTACAATCATAGCCAGGGGCATAGTAAAGTGCGTAATTTGCAATAAGATTACATTAATTTACGTTAAAATAAAAACAAAACAAGGAAAATAACTACCATAGTTTGATTATATATATATGAAATTTCTCCCATGTTTTGAAACAATAGCAAACAATTCCTCTGAAATCAGAATAGTATCGCAACTGTTCAAGTATGATAAACACATTTTGCATTTAATGAACTTTTCAGATTGAATGACAGAATTCAGTTTCAGGAAGTTTTATGAAGCTTCAAAGTTTGTGATTTGTTGCTTCAACTGCACCAGAGGACAGTAAATACGGCCATGATTAACACGTTTACAAGTTTATTGTTTATTAAGCCATAGGCCAAACACAACTTTACATTTTCATTGACACAAAATGCAACAACGTAAGAAAGGAAAAAAAATGCAACCATGACATAAAAACCTGTCAGCATGACACAATCCCACCATGTACAGCAAATCTTTCAGCCATAACATACTCAATGCCTTCCAGTCAATAACTCTCCCCTCCCCCCAGCAATCTCATCCACTACACAGTCTCATAATACATACATAATACACCACCCATTATGGCATCCAAAATGAACTGTCTACCAAGGTTTCACAATAACCTCGATAATTTTCAAAACATCAGAATCAACGTCAACACACAAGACTATCATAACTCAGATCTCAATGTGCCACTCTATACTCTTCACCTAATACATGTACCACAATTTGTCTGCCTGGCAACTCTGTCTGTCCCCCCCTCCCTCTCTCTCTCTCTCTCTCTCTCTGATTACCCATCACATGTAGTATAGCATGACTTTTTAATTCTGTTTGAGGAGCCAGAAAATGTGTTTCACAGAAGCTCATTCTCTACAAGGATTTATCATAATCTCTCAGTATGTTATAGCATAAAATAGATACTTTACTAATTGCGTCAATGTTTGATCATTCAACATCCTTACGAATTTAAACATACTTGGTTTTATCTTCATATACCAGGGCAGATATTTTGTCCTAGCCGTTGAAAAACGTGGGCAATTAACCATACAGTGATATTCGTCTTCCACTTCACAACATTCTGAACAAATTCGTTTCTTTTACTCTACTTTGACTCTTCCCCATTTTCCTCTCTCTGAAAAGAAGCAATGGGTACCAAGTCTGATTTTTTATAAGGGCTACTCTGTACATTTTACAGCTTGCTATGTCGAGTTATTTTTCATATCCAAATTCAAGTTTTAAATACCTAAACAATCTATTCTCACTACAATTTTCTACTTGACTATGCCAATCCTATTGATACATACATTTCAACCTGTTTCTGAAGTCATTTATGAATGCTCGTTTATCTAAAACTTTCTGATTAATCCACGCATACTCAAACCCGGTCCTATTTAACAGGTCTCTTAAAAGCGATATCATTTTCCACTTGCTTGTACAATTCTTTGTAAATCAGATTTGCATAAGACTCTCTCTTTTCTTCCTTGTCTATTAATTTCAACCAGTACTTGACTATTCTAGCTTTTCTTTTCAAGGAAAGAGGATAAACTCCCAATGCCCGTAAAAAAAAAGCACGTAGGTGTATTTCTTCTGACAGACAGCACAGATTTTAAGAAATGTAAGTGCAATGTTTTAACGGGATCTGCACTGCAGAAACCCCAGACCTCACAAGCATAATTCAACACCGGGGACACTAAACTATCAAATAACTTAATCTGCAGACCCGGCGTTATTTCTGGATTTCTTTGCAGGTAACTCTATAAGCCAAACAATGACCTTCTCCCTTGCTCTACAAGTTTTTTAATTCCATATGAAAATGATCCAGAACTAGACAGGTTAAAACCCATGTATTTAAAGTAAGTCACTGTATCTAGCCTCTTGTCTTTAAAATCCCATGTATCTGATTTTTTTTTTTTTTTATCTTACTCCCTTTCTTGAAAACGACAACTTTCGTACGCCTTCTTCGTATTTACTGTAATACCCCATTTGTCACAATATGTATTTATTTAGTTGAGCCCATTTTGCAATCCCTCTTTGCTAACGCATCTGCACCAGGTGACGGTAAATACCACCAAAACAAAGACAACCACAACTTTTGAAACATCTACAGAATATATCGGCTCTATTCCCGGGATCACAATCTCTAGACTTTCCACTTACTTTCTTCTGACGGCATGATTCACCGGCAACAACTGACCACTGTCATCTAGAAATCTCTCTGGCTTGAAAGACCAGGGCTCTGTCCAGTCTTGTGGGTCATGATGGAGTGACCATAGGTTGATGTATACCTGCATGTGAGCGAGAAGGCCAAACTTTCAAATCTACCTACTGAAAGCCGTGAAGTTTAACAAATTCTACTATCTCTGTATACTCATGGGCATTAGATACAGACAAAGGAATTAACCAGCTGTTAACTTCTAGATCCAAGCCATCTATACCAGGCAACGAGTCAGCCTAACCATTGCCACATAAGCAACGGAAATTAACACTCTGTGTCCTACTGCTGTAATACCGGGTCCAAGTTTACTTTACCTTGAGGTGGAAAAGAGGCCTCATCTTTGCCCTTCTCAACAGTTTACAATTTAAATGTCATCACAATCATCATCACCACATAAATTTCATCGTCAGCGATCCTCAAACATGATGTGCAGTTCTGCAGAATGTCCTGTTTACTGCTGCCCAATCATCATCCAACCATGCTAGCACAAGGATTTACACTCAATTTCAAAGCACTGAAACAAGTTCCTGAGTCTAAAACCTTCATTCAGAGCTTGAAAAACATCACTGTCTGCATAAATATCATACGTTCTTAATCAAAAGCGGAAAGTGTACTTACTGTCATATCCTTGGGAACAGGAATTCCTAATACACATGTATCACAGAGAGTATAGTGTGGCACAGCCAATGGCACGTGAGATGCATAGCGTAGCAGCTCCAGAAGGACGGCTTGAAAGTATGGCATGTGGGGGCGGTCTGACAGAGTGGCCAATCGGCTTTCACCCACGTGATTATGAAGCTCCGCCCACATTTTCTCTTGCACCTCAGGGTGGTGCAGGAACACAAGCAAGAGACAGGTCAGTGCTGTCGCCGTTGTGTCGGTCCCTGTACAGCGTATGTGATACAGTTTTGTTTTTTTTTTTTGGTTGAAAGAAAGAAATGTTTGTGTTGATGAAACTCCGTTGAAGACGGAGTTGAAGAAAAAGAAAGGTAAAAAAAAAATGCACAGTGTGCAACAAATTCTTTGAAAATGTCTTTCCATGAATTATTGTGCAAATGAGAATAATGTATCCCCCGTAAAAATGTTGAGATTGGAAATGTTTTGTTCTCAATACAAGTTCAAATACAAGATGTTTTTAAGGCTTTTAAGTAATAGTTGACAGCTGAGAAGTTTGTACCAGGGTGAACACATGATATGCTCAAAAGCTGTCAAGGAAAGAAGTGCAAAAAATACGTCCCCAACTGACATCTGGCAAAGACAGACTAAATCTAGTAAGATATAGCGTTGTTATATTCAGTTGAAACCATCGTCTGGGCATTTCTGGAATGGTGTCCTTTGCTATGGTGAATACGAGACGAAGAAAGGGCGACGTCCTTTCTGTGAATATCGTTTGAAGGATTAGCAAACTGTAGAGTTAGTCAGCTTCTTTTTTTAGTTTTTTGCCTCACCAAGAACTGCACTTCTTTGGCCCTGTGTGGGATGGCCTACCCGAATTCGGCACGTGGGGAAGTCATCTCACCCATTTTGCACTCTTCTACCTTTGAACTGGTTTGCTAACATAACAGAAGAAACATGACGAAAACACCTCAATAAACCTACTTTCTGCATTAGCAAATATAGTGGGGGAGGATGTTACATCGATCGTGCACTTTTTGATACCAACATACCGCTTTTACGACAGGTTCCTTATGCCAAGTGATAACGAAAATGAGGTGGGCCCACCTTGGTAGAACCCTCCTGTGGCTGGTAGGCGTCCGTAATGATCCTTCTTTGTTTAAGTAAAATACGAGTTTTCAACCCCTCGGCGATCTGTAAAATCAATACCGCTTAATGTAATGATACATTTTTTTTAACAGAGCATTGCAAGACCTTTCCATTGACTTGCAACACTTGATATCTCTGATGGCTAGACGAGGCACAATGACGGAATGAAATTTTCAGTTACCCCACTTTACAACCGCCTCTCTAACTCAGCAAAATGAATACCGCTTAACATAATGGTATTATTTTTCAAATAGGGTAAAACAAGCCCTTTCCATTGAAATGCAACACTTTATATCTGCGTCGACGAGGTGCGTCACAAAGGTGTATACTGAGATTTTCAACTTACGCATTTTTTACTGACTCATTAGTTCAGCAAAATTAAAAGCGCTCAGTTCAAAAACGAGCTAAGTCAGACGCCAATCATTCTGCCATCTTTATAAGCACATCTGTTATTGCGTAAACAGGCTGGTCAGTATTGTGACAAGATTTTGCCCCAGTTGCAGTGGCACTAAGTTTCCATTGCGTATAACACTGCAGCAAAATGCTTGCACTTACAAGATTCTAAATGCTTGAGCAAACTCATGAGGCAGACCGACATGAATCTAGCCATAGTGGTAAGATCTAGCTGTGAGCAGTGATCACCCATGGCATAACGCCCTATTGCTTATTCGAGACAGGTTTAACTTCCATTTCTTCTGTTATTATTCACTGATTGTAATGACAGAAAAAAAGCAAACCTGTAACATTCAGAAGTCATGTCTGAGTTTTGAATGTCGGTCTGCTTCTCCAAAGTTGCACAGTCGTCCGAAATTCCATCTGCTGAATGAGAGAATTCTTTTCGGCGACTCAGGATTATGGTCTTTATTATCAACATATTGTGTAAAGACGAATAATATTTTGTGTACTTCAGGAGGGCACACCACTCATCTCATGAAAGAAGTTAAAACAGATTTTGTAAATGTCATTTGATACCCCAAATCTGTTCACGCAGAAGGTCCAAATAACATTCTCTTCTAAAAATACCATTAATCCAAAGTACATAGGGGTAGGCATTTTTTTCTCCTCCTAGATCGCTTCGTAGGTACCTGCTGGCACCCGCATCATTCTAATGTTTAGTTGTCTCTAAAGAGTACAAGAAGATCTGTGAAAGTTGGAACAAGACATGCTCGTCCATAACCTGAGATTGGTGCAGACACTGGTCTGTGAGAGCGATCATGAACAAAATAAAGTTTATGAGTATGGACAGAAGAGGAGAATTGATTAACTGACCAAAGACTGTGTATAAATCCATATTTTTTTTCAAGGATGGTTATGGCTAAACGGTATTTAGTTTACACCTCTTGTCGCAAGAACTGTGCAGTTTTGAGAACTCTTGGTTGCACTCTTTACCCTCTTTTGTGGATACTTTTCATATATTTTGGACATAGTAACAACGATAGTTTTGTCTTCTGTGTGCAGACAGACCTGAAATCCGATTTGAAAATGGGTGATTCTGACAGGGTTGTGAATAAGTGTACAGTATATTCAGTATGTCTCACAGTAGTGTCGAAAGTCTTCTCATATTATCTTTTGCAGCTTTACAAGCGTAACAAGTCTTGTGGTACCTGGCAGCGGTAGCAATCACATCATCTGCTGTAAACATTGCCATACTTCTTCATTCATTGAAAGATATGGCAATATGCAGAACTACGTGTTATAGTAGTGCAATTGTCTCTACCCAAGTACCCCCCACCCCCTTCCTCCCCCCTGCTCTTGTATTTCTTTTTCTTTTTTGTTAGGCCATATTCTGAAGACACATGAATATTTCTGATTTGTGATTAAGAGATTGCAATTACTTCCACCCAGTTTGCATCTTGCTTTTTTTTTTTTTTTGTTGACTTCTTGTTCTCTTTCAGCCAGCCATTCTTTTTTTTTTTCCTCCAGTAGCCTAGTTTAGTGAAGAAAAAATTACAAGCTGACATCAGTAGCATTGAGAACGCGGTGAAGAAGTCACAGAATGCAGTAAAAAATTCACAAAGAACGGGTTATTATGTTTTATTTGTGGCTTTTGAATGTTTGGCGAGGGACTGAATCACGTCAATTTTTTTCGAACGGCTAATGTGGCATCGCTCTTCAATGAAAGGACTAATTTCTACATCTAATCATTAGATCTAGACTGTTACCGGTATACAGAAAGTGCATGAATTTGTGATTTGTGTTAAGTCACCAAAGGCTGTGTTCAAACAATAGAGATACATGCTATTTATCATACGAATAAGAAAACACAACTTAATTTTGGTTCCCAACTTGCCAATGTTGAAGAGCAAAAATTAATGCGACACCGTCAAGACTACGCGCGCCAGTGCAGTGCTATGCTGACAAAGCACTCTCGGAATCCATTCGATACTGAATAATTTCGAATGCAAGGGAGTAGGATACTGAGAACCTTCAAGTTGTAAATTGCAGATTGCGTTTTCAATGATATCGTAATAAATTTGATGCAAAAACATGGAAGTATTTTAACGAATGCAATAAATGAAATTTTAAACTGAAAGGGCAGCTTTTATATCACTGTTTTGGGTTGTTACCGCAACTCGTATTCGTCATCGAGAACAGAATTGCTCTCGCCCACCCTGCAACATTACACCGGTGTCGTTAAGATGGAAATGCCCGTGGTATCTTTTAAGGTGGGTATTCTTTTGATTACAATTGGAAGCAGTTAATGTTGATCTAAAGTCGTGAAATACGGTTTTGTAAACTTAGACAAAACGTTTTGGAGTATTCTGAAAAAGACTTTTAGCGATCAGTTATGTTCTAAATCGCTGAACTAAAATTTCATCAACACGCCAGCCTAAAAAAAAGTTCCGACCTAATGCGTGTTCCAAAACTTAAAATTCGTTTTAAAAAGATATGCATGTTTACTTTATGGAGAACACTACCAAATGTGAAAACAAATATGTGGTCATTGTTTCCAGATGATTTCAACAGACCTTTTACATGGGAAAGTATTTGTTTCTCACTTAACTGTAATTACGGTAAACACAGGAAACGTCCGCGTTTTTTCGCCTCTTCAAGACTCATTTTTAGGTGGTTCCAGTGGTCATACCATGACGGCCCACCTCGTTTTAGAATCAGAAAAAGATGTAGATTTTACCATGTGAAGGTCAATTTGGTATCACAAAGTGCACAATTTGCACGCACACATGTCATAAGCGGCCGGACTAATAAGCTGGTCTGGAGTCATACAGCTGCCATGCAATCTGGCTCATTTTATACAGTAAAGTCCATTAAGATCCCAAATGGATTCATCAAACTATCTTTGACAGGGAAAGATAAAACCCACCTGTATGCCATCTCCATCTCTGCCAAACTCTGCTATTAAAGAAAATTACCACCACACTTACCGGCCAAAATCAAATTTGTGAAAACCTCTTTGGCCGTCATCTCAGTCACATCTAGCTGTTGGCCTGCTGGGTCAGAGATCAAGGCTAATAATCTCTGGACTATACAATCCGCATCTCCTCGATTCTGCAAGATTGTCAAAGTAAGTCAAAAAGACAAAACATTTCACAATGAGAATTTGACTATGTGGCTTGATATTTTGAAGAACTAATATGCCCTAAATTTGAAGATTGTTGTGTCTGTGAGTGAGTGAATGAGGGAGTGAAGGAGGGAAAGTTCTTTCTATGTAGATCTAGATATAGGTCCTGCTTTGTTTGAAAGTTCAGCACGAGACGTTTCTCTTTAAATCTCCGGGCATTTCATTGCTTATAAACTAGTATGTGTTTTATTCATCGATGAAGATGCCAGAACTTACGTGGCCTAAATCCATTATCAGATTACAGTCCAACTCTATACAAGATTCCTATTAAGATGAGACCAGCTTAATATGAAATGCTGCACTCAACTTCAGCACAGGACTCATAGCTTATGAGAACTAACCTTCAGCACCTTCAGTTCCTTTTCCCAAAACTTGTCCCTGAGCTTCAAAGCCCGCTGTAAGCGATTCGAGTATTTGTAGCACCGGAGTTTGCTCAGCCACGGCAGGAAGTCCATATCTCGGGCACTCCCGGTGCCGAAGGTGTCATTGAAAAGGTGATTTATGTCCTTGATCATCTGAAAGCTCGGGCTAGAGTGGTCGAAGGTCGTGTCTAATGTCTGAGGAACCACAACCAATAACCTCATCAATAATTTTCAACAATACCCATTTAACTCACACATTTGCAGATGGGTGAGGCTACTGGCAGTCACAGCAATCCAGGACTTCTACAACCTGCCACAGAAGCCAAACCAGAGCTCAAAACCGAAGGCACTCGCACAATCACACCGACAACTTTCATTCAGATCTGTCAGACATATCATACCTTTTCATTGGATCTAGGTCTTGCATCGTCATGTCAAATTCAAAATGGCAAAAGCCAGTCTGGGTACATATTATTTTTTAAAAATACATTTGCAACTAACATCAACTGAATATGATTATCCCAGAGCCACTCCCAAAACCAGTATTATTATTCGTTTAGGCACAATCAATCTTCTTCTAAGACAGACCGTAACAAAGGGTTCCATTACGTACCAAGCCCAGCATGACGTTAGACACCGAGTCATAGATATGATCCCAAGGATCGTAACTCTTGCCGTGATGACGCTCCATGTTCTCCAGCATGGTGTGTATCTCTGGCGTACATTTTTGTTCCAAGTTGTCCATACCGTCTCCATACATCCTGAGGGATTTCAAGGCTTCTTTTCTGAGAAACTGCAGTTTGTCCGAATATGTCTGCCACACAATGGAATGTCTGTCTCTCTCAGATTTGGATGTACGGTACATGGGTGGTCTTCCGGCAAATGCACTGCCGTTGATAACCAGAGCTTCGTGGATGCTCTCAAAGTTGTTCAGGACAAGAATCTCCTCATTAAAGACCTTGATTCTGAAAACTGGGCCAAACTTTTGAGCCCATTCTGTCAGAACCATGTGGCAACGTGACATATCTAAATTCCCAGCATTCCCCATGAAGGGAAATCTAGGTGTGGCAATCGGGATTTTGGCGTACTTCCGGTTGCCATGTTTCCAGATCAGAACATATATACAGAGCAGGACGACAGTGACGCCTCCAACAGCTACCTCAAGGGCCATCTGTAGTCTGTAAGGAAGAGATCAACAAGACCGAAAATGTCAACAGCCTTGTTGAAAATACCATGCTCAGAACTTTCTTCCAGATTCATGAACAAATGTCACAGCACTTGGCCCGGTCCTAATTCTCTCCATGTCTTTTGCCTTACCCTTTCTCATCTTCAGACAATATCAGTTTTGAGGACTGCACCTGGCCTATAAGTCACTTAGATCTATGCAATGCTCTAGCTATGTCTCGTAATATGTTAATTATTTTTGTCTACATCTCTACAATATTAGTAATAATAATAACAAAAAAGACGTAGACCTAGAACTGAAGTCATCAGTTCACCCATATTAATAATATAATGTGTCTACGTGTAACCGGGTGGAAAGGCGTATTCCTTCTTTATTATGGGGGGGGGAATGTGAGCTCAGTCTGATCATTTTTTCTGATAATACAAATATTATTTTAGGGAAGTGTTTCACCAGGGATTTTACCAAAATTCTGTGAATTATCAATTTTGAGAAGATAGGCTGAAAAAAACCTAACACTAGAAAATTTTATGCCCCTACCGGTAATCGAACAGGGTCTCTCAGCTTGCAAGTATGCAAGTCTGAACGTGTTACCATTATACTACAGGGACGCTAACTTCACAGCAATTATTAACTCTTAAAGACCTACCGCCTGAATCGGTCCCTAACTTTCTTTGCTCACATGATATGGTTTACTGGGTTATGCTAGAGACCCATAGCTTTCTGAAGTTGTTATTCCTAGCCTGTCTCGGTTTGTCTATTTGATACAAGTATGATTCCCAGTCCTAAAGTATTTCTCACGAAGCTGATTGATCACCTGATAGGAAGGGAAAGGAGAATGCAAATGAAATCTAGAGAAATGCACAAAGAATCTGACAATTTTTGCTTTTGCGTGTCCCGTCTCCTCACTAAACAAATCTTGCAATGCAACTGCATCTTTACTCTCAATCTATATCAATCTACATTATTTTCGTATCATTACCACTCGGTTAAAATCTTGTAACTTGCAGCGAGGCCGAGCGTAGTTTTTTGTTCCACAACATATTTTTAAAGAGGAGCCCCGTCCAATTTTTTTTTCTTGCAGCTGTCTCAGTGAAATGTAAAACTCGGAAGTTGACACTGTTCATGTCTCTTACCACAAACTGCATGTTCTTCCTGCGTTTCTAAGTGCGTTACATGTGGACATGCAGAAAGCCAAGAAACCACTTGACTGAACAAAACTACAATATTTGGACAAATACACTTGGATAAAACAGAGACAGTTGCAAAGGTAAAGAAATGAAACCTTGGAAACTCAAAATTTGCCTGAAAATAAGTCGCTGAGTGGGGCCGGATTCTGATTCTGTGAGGTCATAAGGGACTCCTAAGCAACACCACAAACAGATCAATGTCCTGAACTGAAATTAACTCCCGTGGATCTGGAAGGTTCCGCTCCAAATGTTGAGGTACCCTCTGTGTTAAAAATTAAATCCGTTTCAACGTTTCATGTCATAAACTGCAACGCGTAAGTTTTCAAAGGTGCCGTACTTAGTCATTAATTTGCCCCCCAGATCTGGAGAATACAGGTCAACAATCCTTTGAAAGGGCAATAAATGTCACCAGCGGCCGCTGTCGGTAACTTGCGTACGGAATAATTTAATTTTTTACCGTTGTTGATTTCAAGACGTTGCCAATGTTTTAGTTCAGTTGGTTTCTCTTTGAAAGTACTAAAAACTGTGATATCATAAAGAATATCGATACGCAAGCCCAACACGTCTGCAGTCAATAGTGTGTTCACACCTGATTCTCAGATTTACAAAGCCATAATAACAATAAAAAAAAAAAATATTGGAAATCAGTCTTAACAAACCAAAGACGGCATATATAAACCCGGAAGTATGAGGCCTATGTAGTCATTGAAAACGAATGTTTTTATATTGCAGTATTTAGACTAGTCAAATTCATGATTTCTGTTTTCATTTTGATTATCCCACAGAAGTTATTTTTTTATCAATAAAACCGGAGGCAAGAAATGGAAACGCAAAACAATGAAACCATCAAAGCGTTGGGTGATTCTCATTTGAAACTTCCTGACATCAAACTTAAGAGTACACTTGGGCCTAAGCTGGCGACATCGAAGTGTCTGTCATCTCGTTGAAAAAAAACAACAACTACAACAAAAGAACAATAAATTAATCCTCTTTTTGTCAAAGACAAAAGATTCGCAAGTTTTCTTATGAGTACACCAACATTTAAGGAATGCGTCCGTAGTCTATAACAGCACAGCAAAACAATCACTGTTTCACAAGTCGAATATCAGTACCCTATCAACGTAATTCGACGTCACAGATCCTAGTCAAAACGGACAATCTATAATTTGCAAACACATATCGTTTTCTGCAATGACATTATTGCACTATCACAGCACATCACCCGTGAGCGCAACATTCACAACAAAGGAATGTTGCATGAACTTAGCATACCTGTGACCGTATGCATAATCCTTACGTTAATTAACGTACTGCGTTAACTACAGATTAAAACGTATTACATAATATAATACAAAATTGTTTAACTGTTACTTAATAACACATTATAGACATGAAAACTGTATTTTTTTGCACTAAGTGTTAATGTTTTGGTAGTTTCCCGTGGTTACCGGGCGCAGTGCGTTAACCAATGGACACCTAAGCACAAAAAACCCAAACCCCAAGAAACAACGCATTCCAACACATTCAAACGTCATTTACACCTATTCCCTTGTCCACAGTCGTGTCTGTGTAGGTGTAAAGCGACCTGCACCGTCCAAACTTTTTTAGGGATAGTTACACATCAGACGTGCATCGCTCTGCACAACGCTTCGTGGATAGGATGAGCGGCATAGCGCTTAATGGCTTTTTCTCACTAATAGTGATCATCCCGCCGAATTCAGTAGTATAACGGCATCCCTTTCGGATATGTGTAAAAATTACATCCTGGTATTGTACACCCTGCGCAAAGACACAGTATTTGAACATGTGGACAAGAATACAACCTGCGCAACTCCATTACTTACCGCAGAGGAATGTGGCCCCAGAGCACTTCTTGAGAGGAAGAACAGGCATAGCTTGCGCACCGCACTGCTTATACATCACTTGCTAGCGCGCACCATATCGCATAGCAGTGCGCTTTTTTAACGGAAGGATCCAGCTTAACGGGTACTTAGACGAATAAAACTTACGTCTCTGGTAGGACCTCTGTAAATCCTCTGGAGTCCCGCAGTACCGGATTAAACAGGACCAACGATACATCTTTCACATTTTTTCTTCGCCACTTTAAGGTATCGTGCAAAATTTGAAAGCCCTTCACTAAACGATGTGAATGTTTATACCGGACAACCCAGCCATAAACAAATCCGTAAACCGATTTTTATATTTTGAACTCTTTGAATTAGACAGCCATGGCTGGAGAATGAATATCTACGAAACATACCGAAAGTTGGGATTACTGATTCCAAGACTAAGATTTGTTTTTCGCCGTTGACATGGAGATCCCGTGACCACTCTCCCGTCTCGTTGTTGACCATCTATCTCCTACACTATCTAAGTCGTGGTTCAAGGATTATCAACAAACAGAAACTTTCAAAAAGACACAATAATGCAGGCCTTATTTTCACTCAAACTCTCCACCAGTTATCCACCGAAATCTAAGACGCATCCAAAAATGGAAGGCTTTCCCCACACCCCACACCATCTCCAAAATCTCCGTCATCAAACGCGATCAAGATGACGAAGGTATTTAGGAAAAATGATAAGAGCGAGCGAGCTATA
>JAWQUT010000013.1:2550498-2600840 GCA_033807755.1 Ellobium chinense | reverse complement strand
AAATGGGAAAATAACATGCATTTGGGGAGGGGCGGGGGGTGTGTGCTCAGAGTGCAAGAATAGTACCGGTAGTATGTGAAGTCTGTTTTAGGACACCAATTCCTCCATTCCACTCAAGCCATAGGCACAATAGGAAAATACAGTGAACTAATGGGAGGGAAGGGAGGTTCATTTGAATCTTTTGCGAAGGAATGCAACAAGTTACACATATTATTATTACAAGCTCAAGTTCAATGGTTTTATTACGCCACAGGTCGAAATCATTTCACAATACAGTACAGTTTCACATCAATATAATACACTGCAGTTACAGTTGGGGCTTTAGGAATAGGTCTACAACATTAAAACTTAATACATAATATAATACAAAGTTGTGTAACTGTTAGTCTACCTAATAACACATCATGGACATGAAAGCTATTTTTTTTTTATACTCACCAAGCATCGACTGCACCCCCAGTCAGTATGTTGCGACGCAATCGTGTCTAGCAGTTGCACTTTCAGCAGCCACTGTCATAATATTTTTATGAGAGGAAATGTAAACATGCCGACATCAACACACAACACACGCATGTTGGCGCCGACGAAATTAGGTCGGTGATATCCTATCTGATCATTCATAGGCTTCTGGGTCGAGGCGGCATGAATGTGTGTCTAATTCACATGCCAAACGAATATAATGCCGCCAGCCAAACACAATTCTGTTGCCTCTACATTCAACACACAATCAATAAACAGTCTAGGAGTAAGACGTTGCATGAGATATAATACAAAAACTGATAGAATTAAGACTCTTCACAGTGAAAGATACGTTAAAACCGATTCAGAAACAAAACAGTAAGGAAATAATAAATAAAATACTTTTGGTTTCACTGCCACAGGATGCCGGTGATGTACCTTTTTACCTTGACACCAATGTCAAGTACGCCGGGCACAGCGGGCAAGGTCAAAGACGAAACCCGCGGGCAGATCGATGAATACCAGCCAAAGTGCATTTTTATGTTTATGGTCCAAATCGAGATCTAGTCCAAAGAGCAGCGTCGGTTCCAGCTTTTCCTAGCCCAATGTCACATTTCTGTGGGGCAGGTTACCTTAATTTACCTGCTAAAACTATGGATCATACATAAAAAAAAAAAAAAATGAATATTAGGATAATTATGGGATCACTTCGCGATGCAATGTGGAAAGTTAATTTTAGCATTTAACGAGAAATCATTCGTTTCCTTTCAGTCTTGAGGTCTTTCTTTCTCTTTCCCTCTCTCTTCATTCTCCCTTTGCATACGGTAAGGATGATAACAATGGAATGAATGGGAAACAAAAATGAAAAGAAAAAGCACAAGGAAGGGGTGGGTGAAAGGGTCTAGAAATACGACGAAAAGTAGGATGAGAGAAGAGAAAAGATAGGATAGAGAACCCTTAAACACCCTTGGCGCTCAGTCTCTTACAACGACACTGATATGGTATGGTATTGTATTGATATGGTATGGTGATTGATACCATTGGGCTGACGTGTTCCAAGACTGAAAGCTACCAAACTTTTCATGCATAGCCTTCCATTCAGTGCATCCAACACTGACCATTTCCCGGTCACTATTTGCCGCGGTCAACATTAAAACATAAATTCTCATCATTATCAAATATTATTATCATTACCCAAGTAAAAGAAGCTTAGTTTCGTCATAGAATGACTGCAGATTTTTAATTACACCAAAGAGGAACCGGAACACGAGCGAAACGAAACCATATTCTGAATTCGAACATGAATAGACAGTGGCGTCCGTAGTAACAGAGGTTTACAAAAGCTTCTTATACTAGTAGTCTATACCTTCACCATGTCACTTCACGATATTCATTCTTGTGCCAAGGTAGGTAGATCTATCATTCCTCATGATGCCTCACAGAAAAGTCATTTCTTTAATGTTGGGAGGTTGTCACTATTGTCAGCAGCATAGAGACTTGACGACTAGACTAGATCTAGTCTATCTAGTCTGGTCTAGATCTTTTAGTATTAGTGGCAAGATTTCCATATGTGGTAACTCAGTACCTTAATTCCGAATAACGTACTAAAACAACGCTAACCCTAACTCTACAGTCTGCCCCCCTAACCCTAATCCCTAACAATAAAGCCCATCGAGACAGGAGCATCAGTCGAAGTGAGCTTAACTCCTTTTCACCAGTTACGACATATGGATATCCTCCTGTATTAGTATTGCATTGGTTGTATTGACCTGGACTCCTGGAAAGGTGGAGATAGCCAGTTTAGTCTGCATTAGGCTCTATGCCAGCCTTTGTCCCTTGCCGTCATCTAGACTATGCCCCATTAATAATAAAAAAACTATTGCCAATAAAATACCCATTTTACCTCTTAATTTAGTCCAGTGGCGACGTTCGGACCTTGGTGTTTTAAATTTGCTGCTTGAAAAGAAAAAGAAAAAACACTGAGGAGGGAATTGAAGGTTCATCATGTGACATTAGTAATGGGGGAGGTCAAAGGGAGTTCTCTCAGATTTTTTGACAAAGGGGAATATCTCCTCCAACTCTCATGACCTGGAGAAGACACTAGTCTAGACATGGACACTTAATTACTTGTTGCTTTGTGTATTTTAAAATTACTTTAATCAGATTTGTGAAGAAAATGCTGAATTGAAGAGGAAGCTGATCTACATCAAAAGGAAGAAAGAAGAAGTCCAGCGACAGTTAGATGATTTATTGCAACAAAGGGAAAATGAGTCTCAGAGAGTGCCGCGGCCTGTCACCAAGGTGTAAGTTCCTTATTTAACAGATAAATATGGTTTGCACATTTCAAGCTTCATACATAAAGCCAGTGGGGGCTCTTAGAATGGCATAGCTTTGTGAGCAAATCATAAATTTTAATGAGTTACTGAGCTTTGAATACCAATTTGTGTTTAAATCAGGTTCTTAAGCATAGGCATTTTTTTATAAGGCAAGAAAAATCAGTATTGTAGCATTGGTAGGTAAATGAGATTTTAAGTCAACATCTTTAATCCGTGACCATTGTACAACAGTTCTCATTCTCCATCATAAGCCTCCACATTACATGTGAGATGAAAACAAAAACACTCTATGATGTCGATTTGTCTAACAATATTCTGTTGTCAGTGTGCCGTGGAGATTAGACTGAATGGATTGAAACCATGCATGAACACATAAAAATGCTGCAAAGCCAGCTAAACAAATTCAGACCACGCAGTTTCGTGCAATTGCATAATGTAATTGGTCTGTCAATGATAATGAACTGAAACATGGGAACTTTGTATCCTTTTATTAAAATCCTACAAAATTTTAACCATACTGGACTGAATATCAAATATGGGGGGAGTTGTTTCACTTTGTAGATCTTTCATGATAGCAGACAAAACACCGAGGTATTTTCTAACCTCACCATTATTAATACTTTTTATTCTTGGCTTACAATACAGAGCAGCTGTTCAAACTGAGCCAAAACCATGGATGTTTCGTCAGCTCACACAGCATACGAAACCTCAAGACAAAACTATTACAGAGACAGACATCACCAAGGTCAACAAGTAAGAAACATTACTTTAGCTTCATATTAGTAGCCCTCACTGATTATCTATTTTACTTATTGATGAAAACAATAGTTTTGCATTCAGAACAGCGTCACAGCTCTTTTCAAAGCCAAGCAAAAAATCTCTGTTCTTTGTCCCAGTGCTGTCTGAGAAGATCTTTCTTTAGCCTCCTGCAAGTTTGCAGTTTCTTCTCTTTCGGACATTCATTGCAGGTAGTGAAGTTCTATCCATTCCTTTCGGATGTCCTGTCCACTCCATCCCCTCCTCCTACCCAAATTTCCATCTCAAGGAATAGGTCCTGTGTTAACTAAGTACCTCTATTGTCGTCTTGTTCTATGTGCTATGGGGAATGTGATGTGTCTGCTGACAGTTTATTTTGTCATTTAAACATCTTTGCATAAAGAACAGTGCTTGCTGCAAACTACAAGATGCGACTCCTCTCCACATCTTACACTATTTTATCAACGCATGTCATTGTAATATCAGCATCTCTGTTGCAGATGTCATATGTTTTTCATCTTGCTCCTAAAGTTGGAGCATTCATCAACCAGAGTAATTCTTAGTTCTGGATAAGTGATTGTTTGTCTGGATTGGAAGTTTAGCCTTTCAAAGAATGCTGAGAAGGCCAAAAAAAAGCCACTGACTACTTTTCAGGATACTTTTGGGTTGAAATTCAATAAAGCAAGAATATATATTCATTTTATTACATATTTATAATCAGTTATTGTGTAAGTTGAGGGTATTCATGATTTACTGTGGCATTATCATGAATGTATAAAGTTATAAGATAGAAAAAGATCATGGTATGAATACAAAATTATTGTGGTGCCATGACTGTTCCAACACTTCCACACTGTCGAAGCGTATAGCACAATCTTGATATTTAGTACAGTGAATATTATAATTTTTTTATATTATAATTTATTGTACTGAATATTATAATGAGAAAAATTTGTTATTAAATATGAATCTCACATGCATAGATTCATTGTTATTCTGTCATTTTATTATTAAATGAACCTCAATAATACTTACAATTCAGAGATAAGAATACTTTTTTTCTGTGCACAAAGGCATGCTTATTAGGAGGGTAATTGTAGATTTGTCAGCTTTAAAATAAGATATTCAGTTTTAAAATCATAGTGAACTGATGGCAATATTTTGCCTTGGTGATGAGTCTAGGTATTTGAGTAACTTTAAGATGTTACCTTTGTCAACAAGCTGAAGACTGCAGTTGATGTTAAAGAGGATGTAAATTAGAGACTGCGAAATTGTAGTTATGAAGTGGAAAAAATGCCACTTAATTATTACATTTAAGTGTGCAATCCTTTTCTGTTGTCCACAGGGTTATTGAAATGCATTCCCAGCTACTGAAGAGATATGACAAGGAAGTTAAACTGAATATGACCTATGCTGACAGCATTTCTGATCTCAATGTAAGTATGATACTGTGGAATTTATGTAGAAGTTTTGGAGGACCTACAGTTAAGTTGATCTTGCTTATGTGTAAAAGTGGAAGTGACTGCAAAGTGGGCAGTAATTATATTTTCATTTCTGTTGAATTAGGTTCTGTTTACTGGCAGCCATTTTCTTACTTGCATTGGGCTGACAAGCTGTTCTGTATTAGTGTGTTCGCAGTACCCATTGGTCTCAACTAAACATGCTAACAGTGTGTTGCCATTAGTAAACTTGCAAATGACAGACAGCTGGAGAATATTTTCAGTTATAATTTGATTTACTTAATTGAACAGAAAGTTGTAGCAAGAGAATGAGTAAAAGCACTTGGTGAAATTAGTAGCTACTGCATTGTCTGTAATGCAGTGTTTTCTCCAGACTGCATGATCTTGTGATTCATGCCATAAAATTGAAAATCCCTCTTAGGAATACATTAAATGCATTCTGAGCTCCCCTTCTTTTCTGCACTTTAAAGTCAGCATCACTTGAGAAAACCTAAAATCTCTCTAAAAATTTACAAATCCACCCTGAGATTTTTAACAAGGAGGGATGTCTTCCTTATGGAGAGGACACTGATAATGTAGAGGTATGTCATTGATCATTCATAAAATAAATGTCCCGATGTGCGAGGGTAGACATTGATGTGCCTTACAGCCTTACTTTACAGCAAGTGAATTACATGATAATGTGAATCAGTGATAATGGTTCATTTCAACAGATCTTATAGTTTGGTTATCTTGATATTTTTTGCCATAGGTGAGGCTGGCAGATACTGACAGAAAATTGCGAGATGAGAAGGAAAAGAATTTACAACTGGAGAGGGAACTATTAGTTGCACGGGGCAAACTGGCAAGGGCAGGTGAGAAATAGTATAGCTTTGTGTTAAAATGATTTGTCCTTTGCATACATATAACATCTGTTGCAAAATTTGTTATTAAAATATAAAGTGCAGTGCATGACATTGCATTTTGACTGAATACTTAGCTGGATACTTTATATTAGAAAATAGATTATGTTCCGTTGCTAAAAGGTTGAAGTCTAACATGTGATACTTAGAATACATTACATCTGTACCATTAACCCATCTGACTCTGCCATCAATAACATGAGTCAGTGAATTAGCTTTTGAAACATTAGACAGATTTTATTTGAGATTCCGTAAGGTCCTTTATGGCAGAATGTGGCATATGCATATATTTGCTGGCATTATGGTCATACTGAACTTGAAATTAAAAGCTCTTGATTAACAAGCTATAGTAGATAAATGATATAGAATGGGTGGTACAGTACCTTTGGTCTTACAGATCTTATCCTATGATCATGAGGAGAAAACACATGGCTCAGGGAAAATCACTGCCTAAGAGCTATTTTTGCATGGCATTACTTTGGGAGATTTACAGAAAAAGCCTAAAAATGTTTGATTGTGGTAGACTTTCTATAACATAAATAAAAATAAAGGTTTTTAGCAGTACAGAAAAACTATTGCCTAGATGATAACACATTGTATAATATATTATTATTGTACATCATGATAACAGTATTCAATGCTGAAAATTAAAACAAGAAAGAATTGTGCTGAGATGATGACATGCAAAACTGGGCTGTAGCAGTCAGTGTTACAAGCCCTGGATCCAACCACTTAGTGGAAAGATTTGAACCACACTGATTTGGAGTGTACTCTGAGCAGTGAGTGCATCAAAATTGTTGTGTGTTAAAGTTTGTATTTGTGTACTGAAAAAAATTCCTTATTGTATTCCCATGAGCAGCTGAAGTTGAGGATCCTGTCCTCCGGGATGTGGTCAGAGAAAGGAATAAATTGGCCAAAGAGAATAAAAAACTAAAGGGGGAGCTCAAAGGCCTGGATCATGTGAGTATTAGGGAGAGACAAGATAGATAGGCGGGAATGAATGATGAAGAGGATGAGATATGGATTTATCAAAGCGACCAAACAATTGACTTAAGGGCAAGTGCGGCACCCTGTAGGGGTAAAATTGGGTCAAATTGTGTAAAATGAGTTAAGTGCAGTTTCTTGAATGGCGACATGTCCTTTATCGATTCCTGAAGTTATTTTCATGATACCTAATTTATTTTGATGCAAAAGGAAATGGTCACCCTATCCCAAATGCATCTGTCGGTAATCTATATCGTCAATTATCTCAAAATCACAGTTTGCGTCACTCTGTCCTTTCGATCTGACCGTTTTCTGGTCCAATTTACATAATAATTTGCACAACAACTCTCCATGCCTCTGTTTTGAGATTATTACAGGCATTTTTCGATATCTTGTGTTTTTTACCTTTTATGAATTTTTAAAGTTCTCAAAATTTTCAATGTTTTTTCATGACATTTTAAAAAAAAATAATAAAAAAAATATATCTAAGAAATAAAAAAAAAAGAAACCAGTGACATTCCATTTTAAATAAAGCGATCTTTCAAGTGGAACAAAAAACCAGCACCCTACCATTGGTTGTTCTCCAGAGTCAAAGGGTTCAGGGTTAGGCAAAAGTTTTGCATATTTTCCAATATGGTTGGCGTTTCCATAGCAACAAAGGGAGGGAATTGCAAAACCCCCTATTTATCTTCCTTCCTGGCCCTAAATGACCCATTTTTCACCCCAAAATGACAAAGTTCCCTTTATTAATGAAAATGACCTAGTTCTGCCGCACTTGCCCTTAAGATAGTAAACAGCTAGAGATGAAAGTGATAGTCATGATAAGAAAGCTTACGGAGAGATGGATAGCAGTCAAGCTATAATGTAAATAAACACTGTTTCAAACAATTTGCCTGCCACTGAGATACTATGAAGAATATGCAGTGCTATATTATATTTTCTACTGTTTACTATAGATATACTGTATAAATGTGGTAAACAAATTTGCCTGTTAGTGAGATACCACTAAATACGTGTTACATATAGTCACTGCTGCACTGTAATTTTTTTTGTTTATCATAGTCATTAAGCCTCATCAACATACAGTAAGCTGCTTTACTATCCTATCTAACTATGTAGACAGTGCAAATTTGCCTTCCAGGAAGATATCACTAAGTACATGTTACATGTAGTCAATGCCACACTGTAATTTCTTATGTTTACTGTAGTCATTAAGGTCTTATCTACATACAGTAAGCCGGCTTCACTATCCTATCTTGCTATATAGACAGTAATGATTTAACTCAAAGTTTTCAAGAGGCCAGACTTAGCTGGAGGGATAGAAAGTTAAAAACAAAGAAATTGGGATGGACTGAGAGAAGGAATAGTAGTGTAGTATATAGCAGAGGGACCAGATAATATAATTTTTAATTTTACACATTGTTAAGCTTATTCTTAAGACACGCCAGTTGTATTTTGTTGTGGGAAATTTTAATATTGCCCTTCTGCAGTCATAAAAAGAGAATTGTGGCATGCATTTAAAAACAGCCCACCTCTTGGTTCGCTTCTGTCATCATAATTTCGCATCAGTGATGTTTCCTTAAAGGACTGTGTTTGGCCATGCAGAGAATCAGTAATTTTTAAAGATTATTGGAAGATCTGTGTTGAGGGAGATGTTATAATGAGCAGTTATTATAATCACTCTGAAATTATTATTTGATGTTTTTGATGTGTCTTTATGTCATTTCTCTAGAATTTTTTCGAGGAGATTGAGGACTTAAAGTATGCCCTACTCCATGCAGCCAAACTGAACAACGAATATGAGAAGTCTCTGCAAAAAATCTGTGATCGATTTGGCATTCCCTGCCCAGTTCCTGAAAATATTTCAGGGAAAAGGAGATAAACTTTCTATCTTCCCCTATGTGAACTTCAGTGCAGACCTCCAGCACAACTAGATGCTTCTGTGGCATCATAAGTTTTTTAAAATGATGCAGAGGGTGTTGATATCAGCTGTCACCAAGCTGAACTACACAGTTTCTCATATAGATGTACAGCCCAGTTCATCTTGGTTTTGATGCCCTTTGTGAGGCAACCAAGGATGATAACCAAGAAAAAATCCAACTAAATCTGTCGGAAGAGATGAATTGTGTATCATTGCCATTAATTTGAAGATGTGAGAACATTTTGTGATGCACCTAGGTGAAACGAGTGTTATGATGGTATCAGCCAATGGGAGTGTCACCTGAGTTTTCATTTTTTTCTCTACAGAAATGAATTTGATTGACTTTATGACTTGTTGAATAGCAAAGAAATTAATTTTTCACTATATTTCACTTTTAGTCAACAGTTCTTACAGATCATTACCAGTGTAAGACTTTTGTTGAAGAATGGTGCATTTGCTGGAAGACAGTGTGTTAGAATTTGTTCGCAGCTCTTTTTTACTTTGTATTAGATATCTGGAGAAGAGAAGTTAAGTATCACCTCTGAAATGAAATGAAATATTAAAATATGTAAGACTAGTAGTACTTCAGTTGAACCCTGCACTTCACATTCACTTGAACACATTCAGTAAACACTCTGAGCTGTTTCATATAAAGCATGTTTCACAGTATTCCTAGGATTGATCTAACCCACTCTACTTGGTGTGGAATAGTGCATATTCTAGTTACACATAAAAAGTTTCTTAAAAGTGTGTTTGAGTGTCTTAATTAGCAAACTGACTTATCATCATGCTCATTCCACATTTGCCTAAGTCATTTTTCTGATGATTTAAATTGTTTATATTACTATGATCTTCCATTTATCTATTTAAACAAATGTAGAGTTTTGACTCCTTATTATAGGTGACAGTGGAAAGCGGGTTCGATTCCCACCACATCACTTTCTTTCATTTTCTCTCTGCATTTGTCTTCTTTTTTCACTTTCCACTTTATCCTACTTGATTCCTTATTATATCTCAATTTTACCAACTAAACCACATCTGCCTCACTGTGTTGCTTTGAGCAACAGATTGAAAGTGCTGAATTTCTCAAAACCACGAACTGGAGAGAGCATGACATTATGTTAAGAATATACAGTAGGCCTTAAACATTACATGAATTCTGATGTGTTGTGGTATTCTTCTCTTGGAGATCATGTTCTTTCTTCTGTGAGATGTGAAATACCATGCAGGCTATTAAATGCAGGACTTTGACATGCCACAGATTTATCATGTTTTGCTGTAACAGACATCTGTTACTTAGTTTGACTTTCCAGGTAAACTGCAACTCTTAGTCTCCTTTTAAAGAAAACAAAATTTTCATTGGTTCAGGGAGCGGAATTAGAATATTATAGAGCTGTTTTTGTCCTTGTAGTGAATGTGAAGTTTGACAAAAGTTTTTGAGGTCATAGCAATTTGCCATTCCTATAACGGAATGAAAAACTCTACCGTTAATCAAATGAAGTTACTTGAGTTACATATATCTTATATAGCAAAAACATGAAATGTATGTGGGGCATGGGATGATAGGACAAAATCAACAACCAGCTTCTGGTATTTCTGGTCTTTTGAAGCTGAGATTACATTAGCCTGACTGTAATTTCTCCAACACTGGCCTTTGTTACAGGTACGCACAAGGAACATGCAATGAAAGAAACCAAACACAATGGTATTCATAAAGTTATGTGGGCAGTTTGATAAATAAGTTTCTTACAAATGACAGTAACAGCACAAAAATGAGAAATTACACTCTCATATCAAAATCTCCACTCTCTCATTTGAATAGCAGCATTAGTGTTACTGATGTTCTGTTTTGTTCAGATATCTTCTGTACAGATGGCACTGTATTATGTTGACCAGCATTAAAAAACTATCCCCTATAATATGGAGCAAGAAGAGGTCTTGTTCTTAAGTGAACTTTTCTTAAACAGTAATAAGCTGTAAAATTCAGTGAATTGTATCTTTAAATTCGGAATTAAATGTTTGTTTCTTCTGCTCCATATGGATAATTATTATGTCCAAGTAAACTTAATTAAAATGTCATTTCTGCAGCTTCCTAGTAAGTTCTTTTATTAGGTTGTAGACATCCTTCCTGATGGGGAGGTTATAGTGCTGGTTCTTCTTTCAAACATGAAAATGTAAACTGTACTCTTTTTATTATAGTGGCATGAATGTGAAGACTTGAAAGAAGATATATTCTAATAATGGAATAAAATCAGTGTTTAACTGCAACATTTGCAAGAGTGCAATTGCAGGGTGTGACAGTTGGGGAAGGTGGGGCAGTGTGGCTCTACGGCTTGTGAGTTGCAGTCATAATCTGAAGACTGATAAGACCAAAGCGCTGCATTGCAGTGACTAGCAATGACACTGTTATATTTTTTACTTGTAATATTATGTATTTATATGTATGATGTGTACAGTAATATTTCTATGTATGACTGACTTGTATAGCACTTTATGGCATTGTATGACAGTTTAATAAAAGCCTTGTTTTCATTTCATTTTAATTTTGTTGAATTACATTAGAGATGAAGAGAGGTTTTGCACAGAAGACTGCTTTCCAATATATGGCTTAAGTACACCTTAATTTTAGTTTACATCACTGAGTTCTGTGAATTGTAGAGATAAGACTGAATTTTTTGTATACTCTGTTGAGAAACTCTAAAAGCCACATTTCCTGACTAATTCCATGAATGTGTTTCTGTACTTTGTACTCATCCTGTAATACATAAAAATATTGACACTAGAATTAATTGCTTCAAATGTAAATGCAAATGACCAAAATATGAAAAATAAGTTTGACTGGCTTCCACCCATAAAGAAACCTGGCAAAATGTATGTAACCATGATACCAGCTGCTCCTGGCAAATTACAGATGATGAGAATGGTTGCTATGAGCAGAACCATTTTCATTGTTCTGTTGTCACGTTTCAGTGTGGTTTCAGACTGTGAGTCTGAGGTGGTTTCTTTGCGCCATTTAGCTTGGCGCCTTAAACTGAACACCAGCGCAGCTGTGAACACAATCACAGCTGGGAAAGATACTGCACCAAGTAGACTTAGGAGTACTAGACCAATGCCTTCCATTTGGTCCCTGTTCTCTCTGAAGGCCAAAGCAAGGAGGGAAACATTTCTGTCTGGATAGAACTTCCAGTCATAGTAGACAGAAGAATACTCAGGGATGACGGATACAATATTAATTACATACACAAAAATTATGTATGCGGTGGTTCTCTTTGGTGTCATAACTTGCTTCACTTTCATTGGTATTGCAATGCAGAGGCACCTCTCTACTGTCATGTATGCTGTGATCCAACAAGTAATGTGCCCAAAGAAGGCATGGGGCCAAGCCCCAGCAAGGTACTGGATTTCCCGGGGATCCCACGGAATGTCAGTGTTTATGCAAAGCAAAAGCATGCAGATATTAGTAAACTGTAGGGTAGTTACACTCAGAAGGTCTGAGATGGCCAAGTTGAAGAAGCTAATATTAAATGTAGTGTTGAGACCTTGCTTGCAAAATATTATAATGTTAATAATGTTTGATGCAATTCCAAACAGGCAGACGATACTTGACAGCACACCATAATTCACTAATGAGAAGATCTTAAGGGTTTCAAAACTAGCTATTTGCATGTAGTCATGATTTGTTTCACTGTGTGAATCCTTCATGGTGAGTTTGGGCGATGTACTCTCCACTGATGCCATTGTATAATGTAGGGTTTTACTTTTACATTGATTTGTGGAGCTTGGTATTCACTATTCAGATGATACAGAATAAGCAAGTATAGAATGAGATGTAGTCTATCACTGCTAATAATATGAAGATCTGCAATCAGTATGAGAAGGTACATAATTCCATTTGACATAATCTTGCAGATCAGCCCAGGTGTAGCTCAAGATGGTGAGAAGGAACTTATTAGGAAAGTGCAGATGTATGCACAATGTTGAATTTTGTTGTTCCTGAAAATAAAGAGAAGAAAGGAGTTAATTTCAGTGGACCTATGATACTGCAATGTCACCAGGCCTGACATTGTGGGTGACAAGTAATAAATCATCAACTACCCTAAATATTAAAATCTCCATTGAGTCTCTCCTAAACAAATCTTATCTCAGAAAAAAACCAAAACAGTTGGTGTGAATTGTTCTTAGTTTTTAATAAGGGAAATAATTCATGTGAAATTATCTGACTTCTTGGGCTGCAAGTAATGTATTGTCAGCTACACTAAGTATTTGAATTTAAACTCACGACCTCTCCTAAACGAGTCTTACCTCAAAAGAAAAAAGATGAATATTGAAAATGTGTGATTGGTTGCTATTGTGATTGTCGAGTTAGTTGATCTGCCTTGGGTAGCATGCAATAGCTACCATCACACAGCAGTGCATACTCTTAACCCCTTTTTTCCTTCCCTCCCCCCCTTTTTTTTTTGTTTGTTGAAGAAATGCAACACAATGTTATCTAACAATGCTATGGCTTGTTAAGGTTCTTTCCCCTGAAAAGTGATTAAAGTGAATTCCAGCTGAAGTGAACACCTTTCACTGGTCCCATGCTGTTCACTTTAAGTGTTATGCCACTGTACATGTATACTGGTTCACTGAAATTTACAGTTCTATGAATGGAACCTTAGAAAATGTTCAACTATCTGAGGGAAAGGACTCAAAACTTTAAACAAAAGAATACATCCTGTTCACTATTAATGAGCAGTCTAGCGGATCTCATTGGTGTAGTGGTTATGACCCTTTCTTCCTGGTAATGGGGACAAAATTTATCCTGTGCCATCACAAGTTTGCCGCAACTCAAGTCATGATAAGTAAGGGATGGGAGTCATAAAGTAAGTGCAGAAATTTTAGGTAGTTAGAATGGAAACTGAGATCACTGCTATTTTGGATTATGGACTTCAAAATCAAATTCTCAGACTGTATTTTTTGTAGATCAAAGAACTCAAATACAAAAATGCCATGTGCATAGACAAAATATCAGCCAAGTAAAGCTGCCTTTAGGATAGCACACAGGGAAGGAGAGCAGAGGAAAATCAGGTGGCACTGATCAGTTTAATTTTCTCTCTTTACATCTAAAAACTTTGAATCCATGAGTTCTCTTTAGCACGTTGACAGTGATGTCAAATGTCGAAAACACTTTTTTTTTTTTGTGCATGTGTCTCTGAAGTTTTCTGACAGATTTTAAGTACATATCATAAACCTAGGTATTTTCACACAGTTGAGCTAACTCTTGAAACTTTGTGATTTGATATTGCAAGATAGCTAAAAGAAAAACCAAAATGAAATAATAATTCTGCTGGATATTTCATTATGTCTTATCCCGGGCCTACTTAAAAAAACACAAAACAACTAGCCTGTAGCATTGTATAAATTTTATGTGACCATGGATGCAAAGTACTCTGATAAAAACACCTCACAACCCCCAAAAAATATTTCTGCTCATGTGTTGCATTAACTAGAAAACTCCATGATAAATATCTCTTTCAATCTCATTTACCAAGTGTAGTCTTCTTTCAGGACAAGACATGCCTTAAGGCATTTTGTAAGAGGTAAAATAATAGACTAAGAAATCGTGAGTCTCTGGCAGGTGTAAATTACCTACTGTGACAAAGACGACACCATCATAATTTGCTACATTGTCAAGAGGACGTTTGAGAGGGATGAATTCTGACCATTATATATCCAGACGTTTCATTTATCTTGAGTAATTCTGAACTATCTTCTGTGTTTCAAATGTGATAATGATCACACTAGAGTTTGACATTTTATAATTACTGAAGGAAGAAAGGATAGATGAAGACTAACCCTTCAAGTGAGTAACAAAATTACACCTTCTATTGTTGTAAGGATCAATATTTTAACTAATGTTTGGGTGGATCCAAAACCCTTGAGGGTGAAGATTATCTCAATATGTGAATATTGATCTTTATCTAAATCAGAGTTACAAGATCTTATCTCTTTATGTGACATTTTAGTTTCTGTCACATTCAGACTTTTGTGCACCAGAGGTCTGGGTGAACCTGCCCTGTGGAGAAATTGTATAACATGCTCTACCAATCATTATCTGTTATGAATGTCAGTATGGCCAAACACTTTCTCTAAGAGTAGTCTTTTTCCTCATTTAGGAATTTTTTTCTGCCAAGCTAAATCAGTCTGGCATTTTTTGTATCACTGGAACAAAAAGCATTACATTTGTTTGAAGATGCTTTATTAGTTCATATTTTTCATGCAATTATTCTAATACAGTACAACAAACACATATATATGTAATTTGTGATATCTTCCTATTTATGTCTTTTTTTTTTTGTCTTCAAAAAGTCTGATAACTAATAATAACTGTGTTTGCTTTGTATATCATACATAGTAACAGCAACAGGCTTCATTTAGAGTTTTCACTGCTCAATACCAGCACTTTCCTCCAGATGACACTTTTAATTCTGGACTTTTTATGAAACTTGATTATGATTTTTCTTGTATGAGCTTGGTGAGTAAAGGGTTCACTTTGCATATTTTATTGACAAACATTTTGTAGACAGATGTACTGTTGAGTAAACATTCAATTATCTGGTACAGTGTAGACTGGAAACTATATTGGCAGAATGTTAGACCAACATGTATTTTGTGCATGAAATGGAAATATTCTCTGGAGATGGAAAGTGGAAGAATCAGAGCATAGATTTGACCAGTGAGTCTATTTTGATATACATCACTGCATCCAAGTAAACCTGTCTGCGTCTTCTTCTCCTCTTTGTTTTTTTTCCTCTTTTACTTCTCTATTCTGTTTTCTTCCATTGATTTCAAAGATGGATAAGATTTGTCCAGTTGATGCAATTATAAAAATTGACAAAGAATGGAATTGCAAAAAATCTCATTCATTGGCATGGAGACCAAATTCCTCATTGGCATGAAGACCAAATTCCTCATACAAATTTTACAGTACATCCACAGATTTTTCATTTCCTTCATGCATGAATTCCTGAAAATATCAACAGGACTGTCCCAAAATTAAAAAAAAAACTGTTATCAAGTTTTGCATTCGACCTGATTTGTGGAATACAACCTTATACGCTAATATGGATGATACACAATACTTTATTGATCTTCACACCTCCTCCTGTAATTTACCCTTTGTACTGTCTTCATCATGTTATTAATGTACTTCTGAATGATTACATTTGTCTGATAGCAAGGAATTAGAGAGACATCAGTAGGAGGTGTCACAGAAATTTTGATGATTCACACTGATCACACACAGAGATCTAGCTTCTGCACTTTAAGAAGACACAAAAGTATGACCTGGAGTACTCTGGTGGTGCTAAAAATTGAGGGGAAATACCAGCTGAATTGTTTTCAAGTGGTGACTGGCAGTACCAGTCTTATGATTAGGCTGCTGTATGGAAATGTTACAGTTTTACTTGTAAGGCAAATTTTGAGCCAAAGTAATATTTAATCACTGGTGCATATTGTAAGTTTGTAATTTAATGTCTGAAAAAAAATATCAGCTTGTGTCAGAAGCCATCTGACATTAATAACATCATGCTGAAAACTCATCTTCTGGCATTATTTCCTGAGATGCGATTATTATGGTGATAGAATTTCTGTCAGAGGGTGTTTATGCCAGCACAATATGATGTTGATAAAACTCTCACTAATAAACCTTGAAAACATCCATTTATCATATTGCTGTGCTCAATGATGTTGCTGAATTAGCAGTCATGAGAATAAGGTAAGATTTAAAGTTTGACGATAATAAACCAGCCAGTAATGGACCTAATTTCAATTATGTTGGATCTAGCCTTCATGGGTGAACTGTATAGAGACACAGGTAAGTCACCCACACCGACAACACATGGCCATTCTGACCAATAGCATGTCTTTGATCATGGGATATAAGTGCAATGCAATTTTAATTTCGGTTTTTATTTGCCTCCCCTTTCCTGAAACATTAGCTGAGATCTGTTCTGGTTACGATTCTGTTCTGCATGTCTCCTGAGCACTGTTATGTTAGCCAGTGACTATTCAATTTCGATTGAAACACACTGCGCTCCACTGACTTTCTACAGTACTGTGAAAAATAATGTATTCTATATTTTAATTTGAAATTATATCTGACTTTTTAGATGGATTTTCACTAATCAAACAAATAGCTCTGTAAGATCAGTCTCAAATCAGAGGACAATAAGAATGTACAGTGAAAACAAATAGAAGAAGAAAAAAAAAGACCAAATAATGACTGATATACGAAGTTTTAATTGATGTATTATTTATTATGTCATTGACATAATAACAAAAAACAAACATTAAAATATTGTGACTGAGTGGATTTGCCTTTACTCAGTGATATAACAGTGCCATCTGAAATAGAATCCTTGTTGTGGTCTGTTATGCCTAGCATAGATATACCTTGGAGGATGGGATGGACCATCCAGTCAATTATCTGTCCCTTTGTAATTGAAATTTTTAACATTCATGAAGGACAATTACCCAATGTTTAACATTATTGTGCAAGTTTGTTAGGAATGTATAAAAAAAACTTTGCAATATCTATGACATGAAGACATGGAATGGCTTTCATTTACAATGCGTGGATGAGTGAAAATCAATAAACAGTAACAACTAAGGAATGCTGAGATGATAGCAATGCCCAAGGCCTGGACTATGTAATCAAGTGGTTAAGATAAACAACAATTAAATCTTTAAATAAAGTCAAAACAATAATGCTGATTTAAACTTGCAATGTTCATGACATACGGTGACTTGGACCAAGAATAAAGAACATTTTATTATCATTTATCTGTAATGTTTGTGTGACTCTCTGGAACATGGCCTATATGATGAACATTTTCAATACTGAAATTTGTGTCCTGTAACAGGGTACAGTGTATCTTGTAATGCTAAACCTCCAGCAAGGCAAGAACGCTTGATGGCATCAGTGCATCACATCATGTTATTGCCTTGGCGAATCACTTGTCAACTGACTGCTTTGATACCAGTTGGTCTAGTGTGTCATTTGCTTCTCAGGGTTGGACAGGGCATGGCCAATGAAGTCGACTTTCACATCATGCATAGATTTAGTTAGGGGAACTATATAATTCAGCTTTCGTTTGAGTAGGGGTAAGTTTGTTCTCATGAATTTTTAAAGAAAAATGCATGTAAAGTTTGCAGGAATTTCACACAAACCTGCATTTAACTGTTATAAAGTATATGAATGAACAATTTGCATATGCAGACAATCAAGCTACCGAACTGGTTGACTAAATGGAATGCTGTTTTCAGTAATGATTCTTTAAAAACCATATCAGGTTGGACACTCATAGTGCGATAACGTCACGGGCGCACCTTGTGTATACAAGATGCCCCCAAATGTTTTGACACTTCTTTTTGGTTTATAAGAAACGAATTCAAGAGCATGACTTGTAAAGCACATCCTAAGCTTTAACTGACTGACAGTAAGATTCAAGATTTCTCTTTCTTTCCATCGTCCTATTTTAATGATTTGATGGAGGATTCAGGGGACTGCATCAAATCCTCATGCATTTTTCTTCAACACACAAAAGAGCATACAAAGAAAACATAACTAAGCAAACTACATGTATTTCTGCCATGAACCCAGTGCCAACAAAATTTTCCCTTTTGCCTTTTTGAGAATAAAAATTACTCCTGTATTTTGTTTAAAATATAGGCCTTGTATCCAGAAAGCTACACAGTTTTCAAATGCATATAAAAAACACAACAGTTGATCTATGCTGAGAGAATGGTTGAGGGAATGAAAGCCTTTGGGGTATATACAAACTCTGAAGATTCGCAGGTCATTTAATGAAGTGTAGAGAGCTGTGTAAGTTTCTAAACTTACAGAGTTGATTCATTCTTTGTTCTTTTCAATTAGTTTTTCCTTCCTTCCTTCTTTCCCTCGCTCCCTCCCTCCTTCCCTTTACAACTAAATGTTGCTCTCTTGCTAGAGACCCTCTGTCTCTGTATTAGAACTGGCTACGTAATTGCTGAACCTGCTCCAAATCTTAAGCTCCTTTTGTTCTTGCAACTTTTCATTTGGTTCACCCAACTCAAGATCAGGCAAAGCTTTTGCCCATCATAACAACAACAACAAAAAATAATTTAAGCTCAGCACAGGTGATACCCAGGTATGTACAAATGTAATCTACTGTCTCATTCACAGCCATCTTAGTGTCAAGGTATGTACACAATTTAACGAATTACCACTAAATGTTGCACTCTTACTTTCATTGTTCCCTTTTATTGGACCATACTCTGAGTATGTGTTAATGTGCTAAAGCATGTCTATACATGCTGATACGTTATGGTTACTCTACGTGCAATGAGCCGTGAATAAGGATCATTAGTGGAAAATATGGTGGAACCATACAAACTTTTTGCATTTGGGAAACCGGCATATTTGTAGTGCTCAGAGGCTTTACACAGTAAGTGATTAACACTAATCGTGATGTAAAATCTTACGTTGGAAGTAAAAGCATTAATTCTGCGGTAAATTACTTCTGACGTAAGGCTCATGTCACGACTATAAATTAGTCACTTATTAAGGGTACAATTCTTGCTCTTGAGACCCTTATTTTATATATTAAAATTTACTTGTAAGCTCAGACATCAAACAAAATAATATTATGGATTGGTCCCAGGAATTCGTAGCTAATAACATCTTTCCCCCTGTATATCGTCACCTTCCACACGAAAGGGCGTATCCCGATTTTTGACGGTTTTGAGTTATCACCACCAGTATGTAGTGCTATCTCAGAACTATGTTCACACGAAACGGCTTATCCCTAGCTCAATAGTAACGAAGATATAGCATAAAATTCCTAAGGGCTTAAGCTAACTATCAATATGATCGAATCAGACGTAAATCGCTCTCCTTAAAAACGTGAAAAACAGGGATACGCCCTTTCGTGTGGAAGGCGACGATATGTATAAGAGACACAGAAGTAATGTGGAAGAAAGCAAAATATATATTATGTTAGCTGTTTGTATTCAGTGTTATCACAGTTATGGTCATAATAAAAATTCTTCGTGACTTTATTTCTAACCCTGTACTAAAAAATCACCCCTTAAATGCATTGTGACAGAATTTTGACTCCTGATCTTAAAACAAAAGTCTCTCACTCAACAAAGAAAATACCATACAGGAGTTTATTACATTTGGATGTGCTCAGTAGCAATCCATTTAATTGCAACTACCCCTTAATTGTGGCACTCTGCATGTAACAGAACACTGTGGTCTGTATCTAAATGTCCTTGATAATCTGCAGCTCCCTAACATTTAAGAATATTTTGGTTTTCTTTCTTGGTCCTGAAGAGTTGTGATCATGTGCAGCCAGGTGCATTTGAGTACAACATTTATTATCCTCATCTATGGCTAGAATAAAGGCTCGTCACTGCAGTTGGTCTCTGTTTGCTTTAGAGGTCATCGATTTCACTTTCCGTCAGCCTGACACTAATCTTACATACAATCTTTCAATTTCATGACAATGATTTATACAAGTATAGACAACATTGCCACCAGGCTAACAGATAGCAAACTTGTGACCTCTACTGCATACAATGACCTAGCACAGTAACGTGCCTTTATTCTACATGCATGATGTCTATGGTTATGTTATTGCATCCCTGAATATTTCCTACTGTTGCAGGCTGCTCTTACAATTCGTGTGTGAGGCTAGGTGCTGTAGGTTCCGACTGGAACAGATTCCATTATTTGGCTGTGAACTGCAATATACCCCATGGTGACAGCTGCATACTATGAAAGCTCCTTTGTGAGACCCCGATGTGAGTTTTTAATGATCAGTTGTGGCTGCTGTCCACTGGCACTGGTTCACTTGTCTGTGTTGTGTTTTGCATAGATCCTATGTGATAGTCTTTGGTTATTTTTGTCCTCCTTATCAGAGGCCATAAATTGTGATGCTCATGAATTTAGATCATGGTCACAGGCTTGTCCTCCTCTGAAGCTCATCAAAACCCTTTGTTTTGTCCTGTCTAGTTCCTGTTCATGAACCTAACATGCAAGCTTATCTTTCTTATTGCCAAATCCATACTGTGCATGCTGATGATTCTTGTGTGAGACTTTGTCCTTATCAGCTTGTCAGTTTCTGTCTGCTGGAATCCACAATTCATGTATACAACACTGTATCTGAATAGCCTATCACAGTCATTGCATGTGTTCTGTAAAAACCCCATTTGTGCTACCAACTCAATGTCAGCCATGCTTCTTGTCTCAGCTGTGTTATGGTAAGTAGCACTGGCTGTTACGGGGTATGGGTGTTCAAGTACAGCTGAGTTTTCATGTCCATAATGCAATTCTTTGTTGTGCTCCTCAAAGATCCTGTCTGCAAATGCAAGCTGCACTGTTCCCAGCTGTTACTGTGTAAGGCTGTGGTGCTTGTTTGTGCCGAAAGCTGTTCTAGCTTGGATTCCCATGTACAAGCACATATGTGGATGCAGCTTTTGGCCAAGAGCTAAGACCATGTGCTGTATCATTTTCTCAACACTGCTGAGGCTTGCACAGTGCTGTCACCATTCACACACGTGTACTGTGTGTACTATCTTTCCGTGGCTGCAGGAAGAAAGTTTTCATGGGGTTCTTGCCTTTCACTTTGGTGACGCCTCTGAACTTCAGATGGAAACCATACTTGACCAACACAGCTGCAGTCAGCTCAGGAACCTGGGGAAGCATCAATGAAAGTTTGAAAACAAGCACTGGTAGAAATACACTTTGCAAGTATTGTGGTTAATATGAAATGCAAACAAAATATATACAGTGAAATCTATGCCTGCCTCTCTAATCTGACTGTTTTCATCACTTTTGGACATCTCCTACTTTCTCAGTGTTATATTTTCCACATCTTTTTCCGCTTAGATTTCATCAGCCAGTGTATCACAGACTGATCACCACACCATTGTGATTTTCTCCTCTGTATGAATTATTAATTACACTAGAGTTTAGATACTTGGCAAAATGAGAAATCTTTGGTATGGGCCTATAATACATGTCTTCAGGACATGCATACACAGAAATACCACATGTGTAAATAGTTGGTAATACAATAGCATGCTGTCAATAGCATGTTGCATTCTTTAAATGGCTGTGTAGGGATTTCATCACAATGAGGCCAGGATTCAGATGTTACTGACAATGAGGACAATTGCTCTGTTTAAACAAGGAAGTTTACTTGTGTGCCACTAAACTGATTATGTGGAGTCTACTTAAGTGATTATATGTTGAGTGCTATCTCACCTGTACTTTCCCTGGCTCGCCTGAACTGTCCATCCTGCTAGCCACATTCACTGTGTCTCCCCAGATGTCATACTGAGGTTTTCTGGCTCCTATCACACCAGCAATGACAGGACCACTGTTTACACCTAGCAATCATCAGAACAAGAATACCAGTGAAAAATAAACCTATAGGAGCCTGAAGGAAGATGATGTACTCAAAATTCTATGCAAGAGAACCCCAGTGGTTTTGAGAGCTTAGGTACTTTTATCTAGAAAGCATTGCTTGCAGCCTTCTCTATTTGTGTCATAATATGTCTAGATTACTCATGCTAGGATTTCCAGCATTAATTTCTCAGGAATTTATTACTAAATTCAGATATGCTCACTGTCTTGTTTAAAGTGATACTGCCTCATAAAACAATAGTTCGTAGCTATTTACATTCTGCAGTTGCACATACCTTCTACATAATGACTTGGGTAATTAATGGTAGCTGTTATGATAAAAGATTCTGGTGCTTAGCCTAGACAGTAGAAGACAGTTTGGAGCACTCTAAATTGATTTTGAAATATAAGGATTTAATTAAAGGGTAAGTGCTCATTACAAAAGCACTGTTACCTATATCATAATGCCCAAAATTTTGATTTGGAGATCATCAAAATCTCAAGTTCAATTTTGTTTGAATAAGTTAATTAAAAAGAAGCATCTCTAAGCACCTCTGAATATACTACTGACTCATTTTTCAATGAAAAAGAGCTTTGTGATTTTGGAAATATTCTGTTGAAAGTCTTTTTTACAATGAGACCTTGCTCACAAGAGGAAGAATGAGAATGTCCTAATGCCAGCCATATTATTCCTATGTGAAATGTGAGTTATGAAATACATGTGATTGTAAATATAATGAACACAAGTAAGTCAAAATCACAGTTTCCACCAACAAAGCTTCCACACCAGATAATATTTCCTTGTCATTGTGCTTCACGTAATCCTCAAAATTCAGCAAACTTGAACATGATGAATTTGAGTTATCCATGTTCAGCTGTTTACCTATTCTAAGACTGAAGTTGTTGAAGGAATGCTGGTTGACAATGTCTAAGGTTGACATCATTGACAGGCTGAACTCAATCATTGTCACTATGTTCTTCTCCCATGAGTCATCATTCTGCAACAGAAGTCAAGAAACGGTCATGCACGACCATATGAATAGCAAAGTCCATATAGCCATATTATAAATATGTGATATTTACATCTATGCACTTCCACTTTGGGCATTACAAAGTAGAACAGTCCGTGATGGCCAGTTGAAGGATAAATAGCATGCCAGCTGAGTTTTGATATTCCACTAAATTTGTGATATATTACCATATATATGTTAACATAGACAATATGTGGGGGACCAGTTTCACTCACAGCTTATATGTGATTCCATATAGGCTCTTAACTTGCATGATTACATACATCACTCCTCTGAAGTCAGTACTGAAAGACTGATCAACAGATTGCTATCACTGAGCAAAATGGTCCTAAAATGCTCATTATATAATGGTCTACATTATAGTGATGCAAAAGTCTTTGTAAACGGCAGACTCATTAGAAACTTCTTAATGCCTATATTTTTTTAATGACGTTTGCTCACGAAAACCAACTGTATATGTTCAGCCAAGAGCCAGACTGCACAGCTTTTCAGTGTACTCACCTCACTTCCTCTTGATGCTGCATGTAATCCAGTGGCAGCCATATATGTGCTTCCTATTGTCTTGATCTTCTCTACATCCTGGTAGTCTTTTATCAAAAGCTGTTGGTAGGAAGAGAAAAAGTTTGTCATTAGTTTAAAAACACATGAATTTTGCTGAGCAGACTATTAGACCATAATGATTTCAATCTATTATACTGCCATGGAATTTTTTTCTGTGGTGAGACTCTTGCAGTGCACAGCAAATCTGCCTCTCATTTTCTAGCTCCATATTCCTTCTATGCTCTCATCAGGATCTAATTCTTCTCTGCCTACAGTATCCCACATCCTCTTTTGTTTCCTTTTTCTTCCTTCTCATTTCTTTCTTTAGCATTACTATTTAGTCACAACTTTTACACTGGTTGATGTCCACACAGCAAGTGGGCTTTAAAAAAAAAACAAACCAGAAGTCTAGCTAGCATTCTTGCAACTGCCCCTGAAGTTATAAGCTCCCCCCATCCCCTCCCACCTCCCAAACATACTGTGTTGGTAAAACTGGGATTAAGAGCTGTTTTCTGAAAATTCCTCAGGGCTTTTCTGTGTTGTTGGGTGGAGGGAGAAAGGGAAAGAGATGAAGAGGAGAGAGAGAGAAAGACAGAGAGAGAGAAGAGGAGAGAGAGAAGAGGAGAGGCACTCTGATAGAGAAGTTACATCTTTGTTAAGAAAACTCCAGGCTACAGACTATGGTGGTACTTGCCATATCAAAATCTGAAATGATTTCGTTGAGGACCCTGATGCATTCCAGGCCCTCTCCATTAGATTTAGTTTGTTGATAGAAGTCCTTGAAGTTAGGAATGGAAGCAAACATGACTGCAACATCACTACAGGATTCATGGTACAGGTCCTGTGGATTGGAACAGAGGGATAACATGATGAGATCATCATGATGTTTTATCACCATCTTCCTTACAAAATCATAGTCATCAACACCACTATCAGCAGCACTACCCTCATCTTTGGCCACATTGGACATTAAGTTTTATGCATGAAACTATTTTCTCCAGTGAACACAAACAATTGCAAACAATTAATCTTGAAATCATATCATCATCCTCATCAGTGTCTATGTATATCATTATCATGATAGCAACTGTAAAATAACTAATGTTAAATTTCATGCTGTTACTCTAACTGCCTTATCTTCATCTCTACCACCTAATCACTGTCATCATCATCATCTCTCACAGTATAATGATAATATCACTTTGTTAGTGACACCATCATCCACACCACTGCCACTTTTGTTGAACTGTTATGTTCATCACCGTCATCAGCAGCACCTATATCATGACTGTCACTTAACAATCTTATTGCCTATTTCAGGTGGGTGTAAGGTGATAACTACTTGCATTGTCTTGGTACCATCTGCAAACAAAATTGTACATCCTGTGAGTTTGACATCGGTCGTACGACTTTGTTTGCAGATGGTACCAATGTGCTGCTCAACTAAGATTCCTGCCCGGCCACAATACTCTAACAAGAACAAAAACAAATGTTACTTCTTCAGCAGTGTATGATCATGTCTGCAATGGCAGCAATATGTTGGTCCATAAAACTCGTTATGCAGATGCGTTATATTAACAAGAACCCAAAGAAATGTAAGCACTTTGGCATCATACAATTTTGTCTGTTCCTGAGCACCGGTCAACTTGCCCAGGTGCAGTATCTTAGCTAAAGGTATGAAGATGCTAATCATACTTGGCAAAGGGTTTACAATGTTATATAATCCCTTTAAAATCGGAAAATTGGACAGGGAAAGGGGTGAAAGGGATTGGATTTTACTTTTAGAGGCTTAGCCAGATGCAAACACTTTTGTCAACTCAGAATAAGATGGGATTTAGCCACTCAAGGTAAGCGGTGTGTCGGTTGCTAAGTATGTGAGTTATCCTGGTTAATTTGTGAAAAGGCTTCAAATCGTGGGAAGTCTAATTTGCTGCCAACCCTCTCAAAATTTAATTGGTCTTGGGGACATTTCTATGCATGAAAATTTGGGGGAAGAGCTAAATTATAAATAGAAAGTATTAATGCTTGGGACACCTTTAAGGGTGTAAAGCGTATGTAACTGGATAGCAAGGCATATGTTCCTATATTCTCTAGTCTTAGTATTTATCTCATTAAGAGGGAGGAATGTAAACTCAGTCTGATAATTTTTCAGATGTTGCACATTACGTGGGGAAGTGTGTCACCACAGATTTTATCAGATTACTGTGAATAATTGATTTTGAGAAGAAGAGCTGAGAAAAACCTACACTACAAAATTTCCTGTCCCTACTGGGAATCAAAACCAGGGTCTCTCAGCTTACAAGTCTGAAATGCTACCACTCTACCACAGGGACGCTGACTTCACAGCAATTTTATTCTTAAATACCTACTGCCTGAATTGGACCTTTCTTCCACATGTGAGGCTAGTGTTCACCCTGACTCTTACACTTACATAGCCCACAGTGGAAAAAAAAGCCTTGGCATCTTCATAACTTTAAACTTACCTAAGGAAATTTAAGGACTTTGGCAAGAGTCATAAACTTTGTTGACAGATAGATCTGTTGGGGTGGTCAACAGAGATTATTCCCTGTATGCATTATCTAAACAAGAACTAAAGAAATGTAAGTCCTTTGGTCATACAGATCAACAGATGGCACCAATGTGCTGATCAACAGAGATCCTTACTTAAGTGCAATATTGAAACCTACCAGTAAAAATGTGAGTACCTTACAGGGTTTTGCATTTAAGTGGCAAAGATGACCTTCAAGTGTCCTTACCTCATGTTTCCTGGATGACCTGAGATAGTATGCAATGACATGAGATGGGATTATATTCTCCAGCACTATCTTGTTGATGGCGGCCATCATTTTCACCTGCAATGATATGAGAAGATAATATAAGTACTATCCATGAATAAAAGCTAAGATTTCATGCATTGTTCTTGGGAACTATGGCTGTGTGCACAAATGATGCCAGTATCATTTTTTGAAATGCCCTTTGTAAAACTGAAAACAGTTAAATTAATGGGAATTTCAGGATATAATAGTCCTTGTAGATACAAAATACACTGAATCCACCCCATAAACAGACACCTAACCAATGACCTAGGAATATGTACAAGATGATTTGTTTCACTTCAAAAAGTAACGGAGCCAACAAGTCACTTGACTTCATGTTTACTACTGAAACTTGGAAACATGGAATAGGCAGTGAGTAGTTTTCAGTTTTGTTTCAGTTTTTTACACCTATGAGAACAACATCCAGAGTTTGCATACTTTCACACAGCCCTTAAACGCATTTTGCAACTATAGATGATTTTCAGCCTACGTCAAAAATGGGATCCCTTTCTTTTTGTCATCATACCATATGATCAAGTGATTCCTCACAACAATGACTCCTAAATCTCAAAGGCGCATCATTTGACCAGCGACATCTTTGACACAGTCAGTCACAACTTAAGTTGTCTAGTTCAACAATACTTGAAGTAAACAGGGCTCATTTCACATTTCATGTTTCTGCATGTATTCTCTTTCTTTCCATACCTGCTCTGTCTCTCTCTGGAACTGTAGCTTGAAGAGATGTCCCAAACGATTTGCATATTCCATCTGTCTGTCCAAGTAATGCATTGTGATAAGCACTACTGCCATGTAGGCTGTTGTCCTGATACGGAGGGGTATTGCTACTGTGCCCAGTCTAATCAAAGGGAAAACATTAAAAACCATGAATAGACAGTTAAAAATACATGCAAAGTCCAGCTGTATTATCGATTGCTTGATTTCAGTGAGTTCTGATCAATTGCTGGGCAGTGTAATGCTAACTTTAGTGTGCATGCCCACTCTTTCTAACTGTGATCCAAGCTAAACACAAAGTTTTGCTTAAAATTGTTTTTTCGCACACCAACCTCTAGCCCTTAATACAAGTACTTTAAGAAAATGCCTGATGATTAGGAAATAGTTGTTGGCACAAAAAAGCATGCAAACCTCACTTTGCTGAAGTGAGATATACTGAAAAAAGATATAGGGCTTTACTGGTGTTATGAGGGGCAAAAGAAAATCGTGAATCAAAGATGGCTATGTCCCTGTCAAAACTAAATTTTACAATCTACAATGTCAAAAACTTACAGAGTGCACCTTTAATTTTCATCTTTATTTACACTATCTTAATCAACTGTAAACCTACAGATCACTCAAGGTGAGAGATCAGTGACAAACAGTTTTAAAGAATGGCTTTTAGTCAGCTTTTCAACAGGGAAGAAAGGGGGAGGCAATTCCTGTCTCTCCAACACCCCAGCTTTACGTACCCTTGATTTGTCGAGGACATCACAATGTCATAGTCATCAAACACTGATCCTCTGCCAATGTGAACAGCAACGTTGACTATGACAAACATGAGGGACAGGAAGATGATTTTGATGATGAAACTGATCTGGATGAAAATGCCGTAGCTTGTGAAAGCCAGTATAAAGCACAGTAGGTAATACTGAGGAAAGAAAATATAAAAACTACATGATATCAAAGACACTGATGAGAATGGAAACTTGTGGGGTTGATAGCTTCACAGAAAAGTAAATTATTCCAGTTCTTTTGCAAACTAAATTCCTTGCTCTTGTTAGTGAAGCTATGCATTTCATGAGCCTAAGAGCTTGGTTCCATTGTCCCATTGCTGATCAAAGGTGCAATTTTTGATGAAGCCATAAAGGAGTTGACTCTTCAATTTATTAGTANTCTCTAATCCTCCGCCCTTTTCACCTGCCCATCTACGTTACCCAATGAGCCTTTATTTCGCTTTCCATAATTATTTATGGCTTTCAAGTTGGTGTTCAACTGTCAGGCACCACTCACGGTCACTCTCGATGGGCGTAGCGTTGTTTCGCGAGAGACGGACTTGAGGCGGTCAAGCCTCCTGACGCAGTCCTGGATACCAGGTGTCATCACGTCTTTATCAGTAAGGAGACACGCTTCACTTGCGATTAAAAGTGATAAGCCAGTCCTTGTTGTGTAATGCGGACGGCAACAGCAGCTTCGTCTCGACGGTCTTATTTACCTGACGCCATAAAAGGGCAGGAGTGAGAAACTGATCTTGCCGATTGGAAAAATGACCGTTATGAAGTCGAACGAAGCTGGTGATCCTAGTGCAGCAAGTGCAATAACTGCGGAAAAAATGGAAAAAAAAACCCTGGTCCTGATGTGTGAACGGAATTTGAACGGACTTGAAAATGAACTTAGTTCCGATCCGTTCCCGAAAAATCACGAACTCCGTTCACGATCGCGTTCATAATGAAACAACGAAACTCCGTTCGGTCCGTTCACGAAACTGGAACTAAGTTCCGGAACTTAGTTCATATGAACGGAGTTCCACCCAACCCTGCTTGTTAGTGAAGCTACGCATTTCATGTGCCTAAGAACTTGGTTCCATTGTCCCATTGCTGAACAAAGGTGCAGTTTTTGATGAAGCCATAAAGGAGTTGACTCTTCAACTTGTTAGTACATATTCTTCCACTGCTACAACCACAAAGAAAAAAAAACATTCTCTCCGCAATGGGACTATCAGTTGGAAGTACAGATGAAAATGGTTAATATGAAATCCATGGGACCATAGACTTATGTCCGGTTTAAACAGAGTTTCAGTTTAGACAGGGAAGCCTGAAAATAAAAAAAAACTAAATGGGGCTTCTCGCTCCCTTTTATTTTAGCAGTACTTTCAGTTTAACTGTTTCTTTTTAACCATTGTCTACTGTATATAAGTGTGGAGTTTCTTTCTTCACCTTTTGTTCATTAAGAAAAGCTTCCCCAGAAATTCTCAGACAATGTCTTACTGTGGACTATGTCACTCAAATGCTGATGTATGAATAGATACAAATTTTCGCAATATATAGACTTGTGCCAAAATTTTATTATAGTCTGTGGAAGAATTTGAATTTACTTCAACAAAACTGCATCACCCAGCTTCTGCCTTGCAAAATGACCATTTTCCATTTAATGCAAAAAAAAAATGTTTTCAACTTACAGATGGGTAACTACACAATGATGTGCCTGGCTCCATTTTTGGGGATGTAGTGACATTCTCAGCAGACACTGAAGTGGAATTTGAAAGATCTTGGCCCTCACAGTGAATCTGTGGACATCACATTAAAGTAACATTACAACAGATTTCATAATGACAGGAGGGAGAACCAGAATTAGTGTGATTTTGATCCTTTGATGTGAGTCACACAGCTTAAACTAAGCATCTCAAAATCAAGCGTTTTGTTAATAATCATCTGAGTTTCTATGTGTTTCTGAGCCTAGGGTGAGTTGTTTCCCACATCTCAAGTATGGTAGTAAGCCAGTGAAAGACAATGGAGTCTTTCATGGAGTTTTGTGGAATCAAACTGGACTATCCTGTTCTTATTCTGAAAGTTTGTCAGTCAGAGACATTTGCCAAAATGTCATAAGAAATTCTCTAGTTCCCAACAGATAATACTCTAAACATAAAGAAAAATACTGCTAGGAACTTAATGAAGGATAAAATCAAGCTGTCAAAGCAATTCATCCTTGTTGAAATTCTTGCTGAGTGATGGAAGAGTAGACAACAGGATGGAATTAATGAACAGACTGATGCAAGAAGGACAGACATGAAATTATATTTACCAAGCTAATGGTAGACGTGAAGAAGATGACGCCCACACAGCAAAGGGACAGCACCACTCTCACCCATGAAGTATTTACAATGTAGGTAGATATCCGCAGGAATATTTGTAGAAACTTATGACAACGTTTCTGCGGAAGAAAATAAAATCGATTTCTTTTCTGCACACTTACAGTTTTTTTTTAACAAATCATGCACCAATAAAAGAAGGAATCCCAAAAACACTATATGAAAAAGAGAAACAAGTGATGCAATCATCAACCAACATTAATGGCAATCACAGAATGACAGCGAAGGCAGACCAGTTAGGAAGGTATTGAAGTGAGAGAGAGAGAGAAAGATAAAGAGAGACAGAGAAAGAGAAAGAAAGAAAGAAAGAGAGAGAGAGAGAGAGAATCAAGACAGTCTGTGAACTTACCAAAACATGGAACTTATTACAAAGACATACAGCTGTCAATGCTGAGAATAACAAGATACCAGTCGTTGATGTGACAAAAAACACAACACTCCTGTAAAAAGAAACCAGAATTATGACATCAAAAACATTATGACAAAGCATTAAAGGGCTTAATCTTTTAACATTCATTAAAATGTTCATGTAAGCCACTAAGAACATTAAGGTTACTAGGCATTTCATGAGTAAATAATATGTAGCATTCTCAGCTAAAGATCTGATCAGACCATGTTTAGTTTAGGTCAAGGATGGGGCAAAGAAATGAGAGAGTATGTGCAGTTGCCAGCTTTCTGTAACAAAAATGATAAGCCAGCAGTGGTGTGGGCTACTTGGTAGGGGGAATTAGTACTAGGATCTTATCTAGGTACCTTTATGTTTGTTTGTTTCAGGCACCTCTTAATAAGCTGATTGTGTTTAATCATATAAATGCTCTAATATAGTAAATTCTTTTCTGGGGTCCTGCGAATCAATGTCAGGATGTAGAACTATGTATCAAATCCTATTATCTAGATAAAGCATCCAATTTTAAAGTTTCAGGTACAACTTGACCCATATAATTGTAAAAAATAAAGTGTGTTAGACCTATGTATTAGCATGGTCAAAACCTGCCAAATGAAAAATTGGAGATCAAGTTCAAAGGAGAGGTGACTATTTTTGAAACAGATCTGTGATAGTGAAAAATTTTGGGCTTTGACACTGCCCTCCCCCTTTTTCTTCCCCTTAAATGATCAGGTAAAAGAAACACTTAAACCTCCATGGGAAGAAAAAATTTCCAAATCACAGCAGAATTTGCAGAATAACACATCTCATTTATAGGGCTGAAAGAAAATACAACATAAGGTGCCAGTAACCTCCTGGCAGAAATTTAGGAAGGGACAATACTCCAAAAATCTTTATGATGAGAGCTTTCCTATTACCTCTCTTACACATATGGTATTAACTTGCTCATTCTTTCATGTAGTGTCAGGCCAACTCACCTAGGCAACATTATTGCTTGTGTGATGAAAATGACGATATATATGAAGAATGCAGAGATAACATAAAAGGAAAACATGTCATCAGACTGCCTTAAAAAGCTGTCCTCAGCTGCAGGATCCAAAAACCTCAAGAAAACTGCATGCATTTCTGCATCAGATTTACAGTGAAAGCTGTGGAAACAAAATAATTATCTTGTTACAGGGCAACTTCATGAAAATATTAGTCTAGGGTAAAAAAATGAAACTATAATAGTAGATAAAAGTTATCAAAAGTTTGAATGCATCCTTTAAACAAGTTTACTTGGAGTTTTGAATCTTTCACTCATACCAGTGCCTATTGTTGACTTTTCAATATACTTTTCAAAGATATTTCCATCTAGGTTCAGTGACAGTTGTTTTACTTCCCAAAGAGCATCAGGAGAGCAGAGCAACTGGACAAACATTTTATCGGTTGGCAATGACAATGAGCTTGGCTATTTTAGTTCATCTTACATAGTCTGCTAAAGATGAAGAACTGCAAATTGTCAATGCTTGTGGTTAACAAGCAATTCCAGCAACTCTTTTGCCTCTTTCTTGCCCTTATCCATCTTTTCTTCTGCTTGCCTGATGTCAGTTCATTGGCACATGCTCTATGCACAATAATTTACATGTCTTGACAATCACCTCAGTCCACTATGACTGGCTATGGCTGATTCCGATTTACTTTAATCTTTGGAGGAAATCTCACCTGTTGTTGCTGATGTTGTTCAACCGATCTTGTAATCTCATGTTGATTTCATCCTGCTGCTGTTTATCTGCTGCCAGCAACCTAAAAAAAGCACAGAATAATAACTGACTGTGGCTAAAATCAGATTATCTATGGCTTCTCAAAAGCAAAACTGTCTGTGTCAAATAAGCAAATTATCACATCCATATGATCACTAGCATAATGATACAGATGTAAGCACACAATGTTTCTTTCAATCTACAGTACAAAAAGTGAGAGTACATAAAAGAGTCATTGATATTTCAAAGCAAATGACTGCTGTAACAAAAGCAGAATGCTCCCAAAAATGTGTTGCTGTTGAGATCCCCGTAATGCTTTGCCATTATTCTGAAAATCTTGTGCTATCTGCAGACTGCTTGTTTTAATCTCCCACTTTACTAAAAGCCATATGAAACACAGGTTATTTGAATATCTGGCACCAGCCATTTACTGGATAATGAAAAGGGTCTTTTTCATGAAGTATATTTATTGCTTAGCTGAAAACTGCATCAATATCACTGTGACCTTCCTTAACTGCCTAATCAAAATAAGACTATTCTACACTAAGGACTTCAAAGCTTTTAACAATGAAATGAGTGCATTTTTTTTGTTTGTTTTTTTGTTTTTGCCATATATAATTTGTCTAAAATAGACCCATAAAATCTAAAACTAAAATTTTTAAAAAGAAAGTCCCTTTCTCACCTCAGTTCATGACTGCTGCATAATCTATGTCCATTTATTATCCTTCTCCCCCCCCTTCTCCCTTTATAAAAATCTTGCACTGCTCTATGCTACTATATATTACTTACCCCTGGTCTATACCTGAAGAGTTCATCATGAAGTTTGAATCTATAAGGGCCAGACTCTGAAATTTCACACATAAAAGGTGTCAAAAGTGATTATGTGCTTTCACAAAATTTTGCCATTGTACTAATGGTATCCTCAACAACTTTAAACCACTGTTCTTGAATGTTTATTGAGTCTGATGTTGAAAGATTGCAGAAAGTTGTGCCAAAGTAGTATTTTTGTTAATGTTTGTTTGAAAGAAATGAATGAATGAATGAATGAATGAATGAATGAATGAATGAATGAAGAATGAATGAATGAATGAATGAATGAATGAATGAATGAATGAATGAATGAATAAATGAATCAATGAATCAATGAATCAATGAAATCAAACAATGAAGTGGGTGGGTGGGTGAGTGAGTGAGTGAGTGAGTGAGTGACTACATGAATAGACAAACAAATGAATGAATGAATGAATGACTACATGAAAAATACTCACCGTCAAGCTAAGCACCTTTGAAACCATGGAGCTGGTCTTCAGGTTTGCAAATGGTTTATCTACTCCCCAAGATTCCAGAAATTTTGTCACTCGCACAGATTTGCGCATCCCACTCAGATGGTACCTTGTTCGTGCAAGTTTTCTGTTCTGAGTCTGTTAGAAGATAAAGTTGAGAACTTTAATTTTTGACTATGAACTGTCATAATGCAAAATATCTAGTGTAATTCAGTATAAAAGAACAGAGAACATTATTAGCATACCATTGGTAAACCATGTAAATGAAGTTTTAACATGAAGCTGCCAATAAAGGGATATTTCATTTTGACATGGTCATTGAAAAGTATTATCCTGGTGATCACTGATGATTAAATTTTCAGGTTGATTACAAATGATTAAAGCCATTTGGTATTTATCGTCAATATTTCCAACAGCAATTTCGGCCATCATAAATTCCAACTGAAGATATCCAGCTTACGTGTCTTCTCTCCACTGGTACAACCAAGTAAGTCTCCACCTTGTTCTCTGCCAGATACGCACTTCTTTCATGGCCTTTGCCATCTTCAACTTCATATTCGCCTTCTAAGAAGTCCAAAGTTTGTTTAGATATGTGGACTCGCCTGCAATAATATTAAAAACATGTTCAGAATGAATGAATATGGAGCATGTCATGATAACAGAGGGGCCTAAATCTACTGGAAATTGCAATCACTGAAGGTCAGGACAATGGAAAAAATAATAATATGTGACTTTGTGTATGTGCCAAACTTTTCCTCACTCAGCTTGATTTCTTTACAAGGAGTAACACTATGCGTTTTTTCGTCCGTCATTTACTGAGTTCAACATAGTGCTAAAAGTGAATTATATGACATATATTTTGAAAGATTTGTTCCCTTTCGTGTTCCTTAATATAAGGAATTTTCTGTAGACAATTTAAAAGATGCCAAAGTTTGAGTCAAAATTTTAACAACTCAAACATCTGAGGTATAGACAGAGCTGACAATGAACATTAAGATGTGACAATAACGTCAGACTTCAAAAAAAGTTCAAAAAGTTTATCCTTGTTGACCCAATTTTTTATACAGACTTTATTCTTCTAGCCAATTTACTGTTATTGAATATTAATCTTAAAACAAAATTTAATAATAGCATGATACTACAGACGATTAATTTTCATAAACTTTACTGAATGTCAGCAGTAAGTGTCCAGTATTTTTTTGTGATGACCACTTGTACAACGTCAATGTTTCATCCCCTCCTGCATAACCATCGCATTATCATCATCATCACTGCTGTTATCACCATCATCACCACCATTGTCATTGTGGGCTGTTTGGTTGTCTGGGATACTTTTGAATGAAGTACAGTAAATATCTTTTCTTGAGTACTTACCCAGGCACACCCCCAGACTCCATATGATTGGCTATCGTCACATCGTCAGACCAAACATCATACTGCCATTTCCTCAGTCCCAGCACACCACATAGCACAGAGCCAGTGTGCACACCAATTCTCATATCTACATCTACACCTGTGCCCTCTCTCACTTCTCTGTAATCAACAAAAATAGATGACATGATCATAACATGTGAACATGGGTACGAACAAATTCAGAAACTGTTTATAACCAGGGAAACAAACCAAGGCAAAAGCAGGATAGGTATGGTTAACAATGGAAATGTTCAAATATGGCAACAGCTGCTCATAAATACAGCCTTTATTGTTTAGTCATTTCATTCATAGATGGATTTGTTGATCCAATAGGGCTGTGACTAATCAAGCTAGACTATCTCTTCAACATGGAATCTTAGACAATATCTTCTCAGAATTATACCACGGCATTATTTCAGCTCTTCTGCACTGCAGGGGTTGAGAAAGTGTTAAGTAGGCCTGGTCATGGCCCAAGATCCAAGAGCAATCTCTTGATTTCCTACTACAGTGTATATAATTGCTGTTTACTGTTAATTTCTATATCGGCAACAAAAATTCATTTCTCTCTGTCTTCTTCTGATTAAATTTGTAGACTTGTTGAAAGGTAGAAGAGCGCCGGTGGGGTAGGGTGACTTCTTCACATGCCAGAGAACTCTGGTAAGCAAACCCACACAGGCTGAACAAGACGCAATTGTTGGTTAGGCACGAAAGGAGCTAGCTCCCTTGACTTGTTTGCTAATCCTTCAATCAATATTCACGAAAAAAAAGAGTCACCCTCTATGGGGCTATCCATTTTAAAGTTTGCTTCTTCTGTCTCATGTTCAGCACAGCAAGGGACACTACTCCAGAAATTCCCAGGTAATGGTTTAGACTGAATAGTCTCACCCATCTACATAATGATTACACAAACCCACCTGATAGCCTCAAGCATCCTAAGTCCCATTCTTACACAATTCAGTGCATGATTGGGGTCAGGAGTGGGAACACCAGAGACACAATAGTAACAGTCTCCTAAAATCTTGATTCTCATACAACTGCTTTTCTGTAAATTGTAAAATAGAGTGAGGGTGATATCATTTGTATTTCACATATTCATACAGTATATCTAACACCATAAAATATATATTTGTGTAAAGTATAACACAGATTTGAAGCATGTCATCAGAAACTGGAAACATGCAGCTTTGACACATTTAAAAACAAAACATCAATAGGGGGAATGGTGGTTGACTGCAAACAGATACATACTATCTTAATGCTTCAAAAAAACTGACAATGGCTAGGAGAAAGGCTTGGACACATGGATCCCTAAAACTTGAATCTTATTGTGTCTTCAATCATCCACCTTCTAGTTTTGGCATTTACTGTTTTGTAAGCATTTCCCTCTTCTGTGGGCTTTTATAAATATCTGATCATTTCAGTTAACAAAGTTATGCCATGAATGTGACAGCTTATTACCTTTGCTAGCTGATCAAATCGCCCGAAGAGTTCATTAAGCATCTTCACGAGTTCAGCTGCTGTACACTCTGAGGCAAGAGGGGTGAAATTCACAATGTCTGCATACAGGATGCTACAAACAGAATAGATAAGAGAAGTCAGTAATTTTAACATATAAGTACATTTAGAAGATCCAGATAATAATAATAATAATAAGGAGAATTTTCATAGCGCCTCACCCCCGAAAAGCTCGAGGTGCTTTACATCGCATACATTTCTTTTAAACACCAGCCATATTACAAGCATAAACATACACACTTGCACATACTTATTGCATAATACAGACATACATTTCAAAGATATTCTTGATACAGCAAACATTCCAAGTACGGAACTGCAGTAGCTACTCTGACAAATACTTTACAAATAGATGTGTTTTAACTGGCATTTGAATGATTCAAAACTGGAAGAATTTCTTATATTTTCTGGCAATGAATTCCAAATAAGAGGCCCAGAATAAGAGAAGGCCCTATCACCATACTTCCTTAAATCAGATCGAGGTACAGATAGTTGTTTTAAGTGTTTAGATCTTAAGTTTCTTAATGGTGTATACGGGCAAAGATACATGTAATCTACGAAATGTTAATGTGTTTTCAGGATGATTTCTTTGCCCTATTATCTTTCAACATCTTCCACAAAAGACTTCCATTTTCTCTACTGCCCTCAGATCATTACCTGCCCTAAATGCTAACATTCTGCTACAGAATCACACATAGAGTAAATATTTGATATATGTATCCCATGAAATATGCCTGTTCTTTCTGTTGGCCTTGTAGTCATCTGTTTGGGACACAATATAAAGTATGCATTGAAATGTATGACAGCTTGTTTGCTAGGACGTTTCACTAACTTCATAATGGTCAAAAGAATTCGATTTTGACCTTGACCCACTGACCTGACATTGTCATATCTCTCAACATAGAGGTCATGGAATAAAGTGGGTCTGGGCTCTCTCATGTTCTCCTGCAAATCTTTCTTGATCTCTGCCACAAGGTTGCTGGGTATACAGCTAACCAGTAGTTCATCCTGGGAAAAATTCATGATAAGAGGTATATCCAAATAAAGTAATGACTAATAACTAAGAAGTATAATAATGTAGATAAAGGTCAAAAGAAGCAATCTGTTGCACTAATCAGTGTCTTTATTGATTTAAGCTGCTGTCTAGGCACTATGGCAGCATATCAAAAGAACCAAAGGCACATGAAATTTGAGGTCCTGAAATATTACCAGATAGCTGTCTCTGTATTAACTATGGAAGAAAAATGAATATTTTATATGGACTCCAGTGATGGAAATAAATGACTTTGATATTTGTCTCTTTGATAAAATCATAACACCACACCACACTAATCACACCACACCACACCACACCACACCACACCACACCACACCATCACATACCACACCACACCACACCACACAATCACATACCACACCACACCATCACATACCACACCACACCACATCACACCACACAATCACACACCACACCACACCACACCACACCACACTAATCACACCACACCACACCACACCACACCACATCACACAGCACCACACCACACCACACCACACCACATCACATCACACAATCACATACCACACCACACCACACCACACCACACCATCACAAACTACATCACACCACACCACACCACACCACACCACATCACATCACACCACATCTCATCACATCACACCACACCACACTATTACATACCACACCACACCGCATCACCACAAACCACATCACACCACACCACATCACATCACACCACATCTCATCACATCACACCATACCACACCATTACATACCACACCACACCACACTACACCACATCACACCACACCACACCACACCACACTACACCACACCACACCATATCACACCACACCACACCACACCACACCACACCACACCACACTATACCACACCACACCACACCACACCACACCACACCACACCACACCACACCACACCACACTATACCATACCATCACATACCACACCACACCACACCATACCACAAAACCATACAACATCAACAGTACCACCACTACTATCACCAGCAGTCTTCCCAAACTAATTACACTCTCTTCTCTTACATAATCTCAATACCCACCTGCTGTTGTTTCTCTTTTTCTAATTTTATCATAGAGTCCACTGAGTTCCGTGCATCCAGGAAAGCCCTTCTGTGTGCGATATCAGACAAGAACTTGTGGCTGAGGCCTATGATGTTGGCACAGGATAGTATCAGGAATGTACACACCAGCTGCCAACACAGAGAACACACGCAAGGTTTAGCGCACAAACGAAACTTTTTAAATTTCATGAAAAAATGATGTGATGCATTTCTTAATGATAACTGTGTGGCAGTCCCGTAAAGGCCTTCACGATGGCCAACTTTTTAAAATCTAACAAGTACTGTGTCTGTATTCTTCATTTATATCGTTGTTTAAAATTCAGGAAGTGACGAATTTTAAAATTGAACAAAATGGCTTTAATGCAGGCAAACTATAAATGCATTTCGATACATAAGGAAAACAATTACGGGTTAACGAACGTAATTTTATGCAGAATTACAAAGTCAAATCTCTAGAGGAGATGGATAGAATGTTGACTTATAAGGTAGTGTAACAACAAAAAAAAACACCAAAAAACAACTCAATTTGCACCTTGGACGCAAAAATCACTTTCTTTTTCACATAGTGCAAAAATGTGGTCTGCAATTTCCGGCGGATTTTCCTGGACCGTCACGGTGTGTGTGTGTGTGTGTGTGTGTGTACGTGTGCGCGTGTGTGTGTGTGTGTGTGTGTGTGTGTGTGTGTGTGTGTGTGTATGTGTGTGTGTTCTTAAGATGGAGTGTTCACATTTTAACACGTTTTAAGAGAAAGCGTTAGCTTGTTTATATAGACAGATACCAGCATTAATGTCATGATTTATGTCTCAGTTCTCGAAACTCTGGGTGTCGGCGACATGAGAAATTGGTAGACGAGTGGAAATAGAGTGATCGAGGAACATGCCGTGTATTGTGTTCCTGTAATACAGTAGGCCTATTGTGACACGATAAGTGTTAGCCTATGGCCTAACTAAGGCTTTGAACTTGAACTATATTGAATGGCTATTAAAGGGCTGGAGTTCATTATGCATGCAAATTCAAAAAAAAAGAAACAAAGATGCGGTCATTCTGTAGTTTTAAAAGGGCTAATGAAATATATGGTCTGTATTAGTTTATAAGGATTTCTATATTGTGTGACGAAGGGTGCGGTTATTCTGTAGTTTTAAAAGGGCAAATGAAAGATATGGTCTGTATTAGTTTATAAGGATTTCTATATTGTGTGGCCTTGTATGATGCAACGAATGATAATATGAGACTAGCGTTTGGAATGGTAAGGGATAGTTGCACTGAATGTTTCTATTACAAGCAACTCCATCTACAAGCAAATCCCTTGGAGTGTGGCAAAGATTGTGATTAAAAGAAGGTACAGTTATCCAGTGACTTACATACAGAAAATATCGTATCCTGTAACATCAAAAGACACTGTGATTACGCAGAAGTTGCAGTTAAACTAACTGTGATTAAGCAGAGCTGACTGTATTATACCCATATCACACATGGTGGCGGAGCGTACCAACGTTATGAAAAGTGTTATCCCGCTGATTAACGGTAACATCTGTGCATACTGACAAACCAGACATGATAATTCATCTATATCATAATAATATACCACATTGTGCTGCTAAGATATTTCAAACCATTTTGAATGATGCTGCTAAACCTGGGAGAATCACGTTTTAGTTAGGACACAGACAAAGTGGGGGACAGAAATGGCAACTTTCCCCAGTCTTTATTCATGCACTGAGCACCATATCTTGCAGTCTGTCAAAACAGGCTTAAGTCGTTCTGGAAGGAACCAAGATAGCGGCTAAGATCGTGATTTGGGCCACCTGGTATCAATTTCTTTTCATCTTGGAAATGGAAAGTAAAATAATTTCTTGACACAAAGCTGTCAATGTTATGGGCAAACGGTTAGTAATTGTGAACAGGTCTGATTATTTATGAGGCAGATAAGATTGGTTCTATATTGGAAAACTGTTTTTCATCTTCAATCGCAATTTCTCAAAATATTTTACGTTGTGTAGGGGTGATCTCCTGCTATTTCAAAGAGCTATAAATCAAACCAGAATAATGCTAGCTCAAAAATATTTTCTCTAGATGAAAGTTCAAACATTAAGCTTTTATATCATATCAACAACTTCATTTGGGTAAAAAGCGACTTAAGACTCATTTTGACTGGCTGCAAGACATATATCATTATGCAGAGGCTATCCATGTCATATTTAATGTTCACTGACCAGATGGTGCATGATAATGATAACACCCTGAGCAAATGTTAAATGATAGCATGTTGTTCTGTTCCACTCCTTATCCAGGACTTTTCTTGTGAGATCATGCTTTGCCCAATGCTTGGCAATGTTGACTCAGAGTTTTACAAATATTGACAAAACCATGTTCCATAATATCAACCGCATGATTGGCAGACTTACTGTTTCTTTTCTACACTATTAACTGCGTTGTGGTAGAACCTTTTTGAATCCCCTTTTCATTGCGCTTGAGCTATTTCCATCCAAAAAATTCACGATAGCTTACATACACATCATTTAATTCAGTAGATGTTGTGATTTATCGAAGAAATCTTGACCTAATTTAAAATTGTGAAAGTCTAAATGAAGGACCCCACTGTAAACAGTATATAATTTGAGCACAGTGATGGTACCAGACCTGCAAACTAGCATTGATCTTCTCAGAACTTTCCTGTGGTTTGAGGAGAAATTTTTATTAAATGGCTCAAAGAGGCGTTTACATTTGGCTCCTGCAACCTATTAGCACATGAGGTTTGAGATCCTGAGGTCCTAATATTTTCGGCTGTATACCCGAACAGGGAGCTCTGACGTTACCTAATATATCTGAACAGCAGTGTACCTAAGTGTACATGATTCGCGTGGTGTGGATTCCATACATGTTCCGTAAGTGACAAATGTTAACTGAAAATAATTTGGTGATGTAAAGAGCATCTAACTTCCACTCTCAAATACGAAGTCCATGATACAGGTTTGTGAGGCGGCAATATACACACAGTGCCGCACGTGAAATTTTCTCTCGTGTGCTTTATTAAAGCTTGCCACTTCCACTACAGTGAGGGTTCGTTGAAAAAACATCCAAATCGCGGGGTTTTGCTCCCGATTTACTACGACGATCAAGCTTAAACTGGAAAATGACTAAAAACTGTTTTGGTTCACCAGCTTTGCATGCCCGCGTGATACCAGTGTGATTCGTGTTTAAATTGATGGCAGAAATTCCTCATGATCAGTAAATTTTAGACTTTGCTGACTACTTTCAAAGAAACATCTTGAAGATTCGTCAACATTTCCACCACAGCTAAGGACATTGTGTTTAATCACCGACTATGCTAGAAAGCATATAGAATCCATATCAAGCGATTTAAGTTTATCGCTATTCCGGTATACATTTACTCATTCTCGTTAGTCGGGACATCTCTCCTATTTTCAGGGGCAGCATAGATAAAAGACTGTACCTGCAAGCCCAGCTGATTGTGGTTCGATGATAAAGGGCCAGCTGTGACCAGATGTAGCAGAGTGGTGACTGAACCCACGATTAGCAACCATTTCCGAGACAAAGGGAGGACCATGTAGGACACCACACTGGATAAAACAAAACAAAAATAATAATGGTTATCATGATTAATGTAAACATGGATTAACCCTTGTTAATATAACTAGTAGTCTATAGCAATCTCTTCTCATGTTACTACAGCGCATATGGTTGAATCAACGTGGTAGGGTTGGTTTTGGAGGGGAGAAATAGTTGGTGGAACCACAAGCGTTTTGTTGCCTAAAAGTGCCTGACAACATTTCCAGCTTTTTTCCCTCCTTACCATCTTTCTGTCTCCCTGTATTTTATTGTGAGCATTTCTTCAATTTCATAATGTGTGAAAATCAAGGGAGTAGAAATTAAATATCTACAGAAACCCTGTCTTTGTGTGCGAGTGTCAATTCAAGATTTCCTTTTCTTAGCTTACCAAACATAATCATGAAAGCAAGACACATTTTATCACATTTAATACTTAATCTACTTTCAGAGAATTCTGCGCCATGTGAGTGTGTATAGAATAGCAATGTAAAGGAAATACATAATTTTAGACACTAAGTGAAGAAAGAACCAAACAAAGCAGAGAAGCGCACAGCAATGCTCACAAAATCTGGCATTTTCAATTTGTTTTGTTGTATATTTCATGGCCTCAGATGACTTGTCTATAGTGAGACGGTCAATATGTCAAGTAATCCCAATAAAGCATGCACAACTCGCCTGGATCCTAATAGAACATAACCTATGAATGAACTCTCATATAAAAACATGATTAATAATAGGGACAGGGATATTTTGGCTGGATAGCCAGACTATCCCTCGAGAGTAATTTGGCCGCGCAACCAGATGGCATGATCTTCGCATGTGTACAAAGCCTAGCATTATGCTTTTCACCCCTCTCAAAAAATAAAGAAAAATTGTTCATAGACTGGTTCATATGAAGGCTAAGTCTTGTTTTCAGATTGTGAGTCAGTGGCATAATCCACTTTGCTAGAGTTGTTGGCATGAGTGAGTTTCAGTACATAAGCTTACGAAGAAAAACTTGGCAGTTGGACAGGGGAGATAACTTAGAAAAGTATCTGTCTTGGTTAAAAAATACAATCTGATCAGAATACTCCCTTATGTATAAAATGGCCGTTTAGCCAGTATCCTCACTTTGTAATAAAAAAATATGAGGTTCATAAGTCTCGTATCCAGGCAATGCCTGCTCACATAATTTCACAAGCAGCCCAGATTATTTCATGACTTTCTCAACTCCCTGAGAGCCAGCAATGCCGGTGCCACTTTACAGATGCTGGTCACTAGCCTAGTGATTAGTGATGAATGCCTAGCAAATGTTGACTATAATGACATACTTACAGTGTATAAAAAAGAATGGGAACATCGGATGAGGGCGTCCTTGACTCAGCGAAGACAAAATAAATGTTGATACTGATGGTGGTGCCAAAGACAATGGACAGACCCACGCTGGTGGGGTGAGTCATGAAAGACGAATGGGCATTGACGATGATGACGATAAGAAATGTGGTGAAGTAGATGAAAGCGATGGAAATAACGACAACCTGGCCAATCCACTCTAAGGATGGGGTTATCTGTGAAGAAAATAAAAAAAACAAACTAGTGAGCAACGAAGTATTTTTTCCAGAAGCGACGTGTTAAGGCTTGAAATGGCTGGCTTGTAACTTATTCGGTGATACCATTGCAGATCACTATCAGTTAGTATGCATGCAGTCATCGAAAAGCCATAACTCCAGCAATATTCATTTCTGTTTTCTACTTTTTCAATATCAGAAGATTATGACTAGCTTATATGGTCTGTTACATTGGCTTTAATTCACTGATGCATTTTTTTTTGCACCCGGAAGTGAGATTTGATGATGCAATTGCAATATTTCAATATTTTGGCTAAATCGGAAGTAAGCTTTGCTAAAGTTGACTAATTAAGAACGATCTTCCCTATCCATGACTTTCATTCTGGGACCATAATCACCCCTCTGTTTTGGCCTGGTCACCTCCTTCTACTCATTAATAACGTCTGATTCCTTATCCCAGCCACACAACGATCCCTATTACACCACTATTAAAGTAATCAGCGGCACCAAAGTCAACATCACTACCACCACATCATCACATCATTACCACTCCCACCATCACGATTACTATCATAAATCATCATCACCACCACCACCACCACCAGAACCAAAGGTATTACAACCACATCTCCTACAGGACAACAACAGCGAGGACAAAATAATGATAAGCCTACCTTTTTCACTGAGAAAGCCAGGACTAAGAATACAAGACAAGCAAGGGCAAGAACTCCTAGGTATATAACCACAAGCGGATACTTGCTCCGCACAGAGTAGGCCTTGTACAGCTTCTCGAGGTCAAGGTCATGAAAAGAACCCTGTTGCAAAAAAAAACCCAAAAAACTTTGTTCAAACCTTGTTCACACAGTATATTTTAGGTATTTATCGCATGCACTAGCGCAATGCTGATCCGGCTTTTCTGGAAAGCTTAACCAACAACAACAACAACAACAACAACAACAACAACAAGCTTCCAGAGTGGCTAAAATAGGTCAGCTGACATCCTCTTTTATTTTCTTCCAGCTTGTCTTTTAATGGATGCAATTAGCCGACAAACGCCACCCTGACCGAAATTCGGGTTTGATGCCCTTGGACTGCTAGTAATGTCGTGCATATCATATCAAAATCTCAGACCCTTATGATTTAATATAAAAACAGTTTCGTGCTAGTCTACAACTGGAAATTGCAAAATATTTTTTTTTAATTCATGTAATTCACCAATAGGAGCATCTATCAGAATATCGCATTCACATGTCCAAGCAGTTCACAAAGTGTCATCAGTAAGAAAGCTAATGCTATTTTCTGACAAGAATCAGTTTCAGACTTTTGCACCAAACACTGTCCGTAACAAAAAAGATGAAACATTTTTTTTTTGCTAACTGTAACCCAATATTTTCTATCCCAACAGACTGAACTCCATAATTCACTATATCGCATCCACCGGTCGAGCTTATTTCTTTGCTAAGTGGATTTCTACGAAAATGAGTGTTCTTTTTTTTTTTCTGCTTCTGCTGTAACATGTGGAATTCCCGAGACCACAAGAAAGCAGGCTACCAACACGAAAATGACTCATTAAACCATCCTTTTCTTACTGCTCACCACCAATCGACAAAGCAAAGGTCAGCATGCACAGCTACATGAGCTTTTGCCATTAGCTGAACAGTCCAGCAGCGATCTCAACTCCAGAAATGTCACCAAAAACACCACGGTGACAGAACATTAAACTTTGTACTCCAATGTTACAACCTACAATGTTAAGTAGGCAGTCTGTGTACAATGCACAGTGTTGTCAACACTGATGTTGCTTATTATTACATTCACAGGATCTAGCTTCTAATCTAGTTTTTTCCGGTGATCACGAGACAAGATGTCAAGATGCGCTCAGCAGGATATGTACATGTATGTCAAAGTGTCCTTAAAACAACATCAACATGAGAAACACAATATGTCTTCTCCAATCAAAATGAGGCGTACGTCGCTTTTTCATCAAAATAGTGGTAGTATATAAAAGCCTAAGTATGCCCTTTCATGAGGTGAAAATATATCTGAACCAGCATTATTCTGATCTGAGTTATAGTTGTTTGAAGTGACGGGAAATCACCTTCATGCATTGTAAACCATTCTGAGAAATCGTGACTCAAGAGCAATTTCCCTTTGTAAAAGTAATCTTATCTGCCTCATCCACAATAGTTTTGCGTACAGAAATTAGTTTACTCTCCATTTCCACATTGAAAACAAAAACTGATATCTGACGGCCCAAATCACCTTCACAGTCTGATTGAAAGCAGTTCCTTGAGAGAATGAACAAAGCAGCAGTGAGAAGAAGGTGCGATTATCCAGTACGGTAACTTTAATTCAGAAATGACAGTGCTGTGTTATCATGAAATGCGAAAAGGTGAAAATTGTGACTGTCTATAGCCTTACTATATTTCTACAAATGTGGTGTTATTATAATCTGATGTGTATGTCTGTCTCAGGAAGGCAAAGTAAACTCATGAGAGGTCACGTACAACTAAAGTCATGTTCTACATGCAGCACTTACACCACAACAAAATGTCTATCACAGCTACCTAGAGCAAAATCGTAGCTTTAATAGGAGTATCTAATGAGATCGATGCATTGCCTTTGGATTACGTGACTGAGCTCCATAACCAACATATATACAGTCCTGTTTTATATGTTGTTTGGTTTGGTTTGGTTTGGTTTGATACGCTTTTTCATTAGTTTGCATTGAACATGCCTTGCTATGCACCTCTTTGGATTTGACAAGGAAGACTGCACGCCAAAATGCTAAAAGGTGACGCATTATCCTAGTCACGCGACCATCGAAAAGCGTTGCATAGACCCCAATACACAACAATTGACTGTACAAAAACATACTTTATAGGAGAGAAGAAATATCATTTCTATCTGTTCTATCTTAGTTATTCATTATCTACCTGAAAAAAGAAAAGTGTTTCCTTATTACTTATTAATCTTACCTTGACCCGTGACAATGAAAGATTTTTCTGAAAGCTGGGTGACTCCCTCCCTGGTAAACCCTGAAGCGATGGCTCCGAGTCGACATGACTGAAGAGCTCCACTCGGCTGCTGATGCTTGATAGGCGGGTGCTATGAGCAATATCCTTAGGGTCAAGGGTCGGAGTTTGAGGTGGAGAATGACCCTGACCCTTCTTTGAGGTCAAAGTGGAGTCATCATTGTCGTTTTTGCTTTTGTTGTTATTATTGATGTTATTCGAAGTCTTTGATGAAATGCTTTTGTTTTCTTCATCAGGGGACGGACATTCGATGTGAATTGAAACACCAGTAGGGTGAACCGTATATATGTTATCAAGTCCAAGGTCATGGTCGTTGTCAAAGGAATGGTTCAAGGTCGAGGTGTCAAAATGTCTATGATGGTTCTCCTCGAATAGGATGCTGCGGCCCCCGTTGGCAAGAGAAAGGGGGAGCTGTTGGGCCATGGCATCATGCTAGATCCTCACCTGGATAAGATTAGAAAAATATACAATTAGAACGTATTAAAAAGCTACAGTCATGCAGCAGACCTCGTATATAGCGGGATCATAGAGATCAAAGGGGCAAAAGTATTTCTGCTGTTCTAGCCGAGGTCTCGCTAAAAGCGAGGTGCGCTTCAATTTAAAATAAGACATTAAAAGATGGACGGCGAATAACAGTGTGTTAGTTTTGCTTCATTTGCACGCGGTTTAAAAGAAACGCAATGACGCCTTTACAAGCAAGATTACGTTGTATCCAGACCGTTGGAAATGAGGTCCACTGTAGAGTTATAGCTGTTGTAGGGTGGTGCCGAGCAGGAATGACCGAAATGCCTGATGACCAACGGTGAAATGTGGAGCAATACGAGTGTGTTCCAATTCCGTCTGCCTCTTACTTTTTCAGCTATACCAACGTTATCAATGCCTAGACATGTATTTACAACAATACACACACACACAAAGAATAAATGTCACTGTAACTTAGAGAACGTACAATTATGACTGATCCGCTTCTAAGAAGGAGAAGAAGAAGAACAAGAGGAAGAATGATGAAGAAAGGCAAAATAAAATAAAATAAAATAAAATAAAATAAAATAAAATAAAACAAAACAAAATAAAATAAAATAAAATAAAATTAAAATAAAATAAAAATAAAATAAAATAAAATCGCCAATACGACTCCATCGAGTTACATGAAAATGAGTAATTATGTATAACAATCAGAAATGAATCATTCAGTTCGTGTGAGCATTAAACAAAAACTGCAGTATCAGCGACAACAGCCTGTCGACTCCATCATCACATTCAAAATAAATGCCGCTCCCACCAGATCCAACGCAGATATAGTGACGGTCTGTATCATCCTAATCTGAAAATAACACTGTTGGTGTGTACTGGGGATCGAAGTTTATCGCGGTGCCTTGTTAGCTAGATCAGATACAAATTACATACATTGGCTGTCTAGAATGAAAAACTGGTTGCTCTAACATGTAATATATCAAAGTGAAATATATGTATTTGACTTTCTTTCTAACCAGTCGAAAATAGAGAGCCTCTTATTCCCTTCATCTGTGCCACTTCAGATATCCTTTATATCACTCCTCTCTCTCTTTGTCAAGACACAACAACAACAACAACGACAACAACAAGAGCAATAACAACAACAACAACAACAACAACAACAACAACACACAACACACAACAGCAACAACAATAACAAACAAACAAACTGCACCACCTTTTCCTCCAGTTTTACACAGTCACGATTATTATTTCACTAATTTGGTTCGCACTGTCAGAGAACCTTTTTTGAAAGACAAAAAAACAAAACCTGAGGCTATTCTGGACTGATAACTCATCATCAATACCATTTTTTTCGAACATGCAATAACGCGCAGGGATTAATGTGATCATCTGTTAGCGACATTCATTTCATACATATTCCACTGAAATCGATCGAGGGCATAAAAACGATCTGAACCTATCTCAGATGTGTTAGAAATGTAGATTTATGAAAGCCTATGCTCTTTTTGTCAATGATACAACCACTGACGAAGCCAAAATCACCATTATCATTATTCTATACAAGTTAAAAAAAATGTTTAAGTACGTCTACCACTGTATGAATTGTAGCTATCAAATAACTTAAAATATGCTATGTAAGAACATGTGTCATACAGTAGAAAAATGTGATAGTAGGAGTGCAATTTTGATCGGACATTGTCGATATTATATTGTTCCAGACAGTCCGTGGAGGTTAGTGACAGAAGTAGAGGAAAACAAATAGAGAAAAGTCTGGAGGGACTAACAAATAAGATGGGTGCGAAGAGAATGGAGAACTATTAAGGCGGACAGCTGACAGTCTGAAGTGGAAATCCGTGATCGCCAACGCCTGCGCCAGTCGGTATGGTACCTTAAAATAAATGAGGAAGAAGTCGGCAAAGAATTTTAAATGTTGGCTGTATGAATGAGTAAGGTCCAATGTAAGAACCGATGAGTAAAATAGCTGAGATGATCTTATAAAAGACTTTGCTCCTAGAACATGATTTAGGTTGGGCTAACACATGTATAATATAGTTCTAGAGGTACTTCCGGGCTAGGCAGCGATGCTAGAATAATTGTGCTGACTCCAAAATGGACTCCTTCGAAAGTGATGGACGAACATAATGCCTACAATAAATCTAGTAGTTTTTCTGGGCACAGTCCGGAGACTTTTGGATTCTCATCAGCATGATGGCATGTCTGCTGCCGTTGCTACTGCTGTTGTTGCTGCTGACGACGACGATGAATGATGATGACAACGACGTGACGGTGGAGAAAACAATAACGAGAACGACGGCGACTATAAGAACATTTTGGCGACGTCATTTTACTCGAACACAGAACATAGTCCCAGAGAAAGGCAAACACTGTGCTATACTATCATATTCATTACAATCACATCTGTGGCAGTTCGTAAAAAGCACGATGTGCTCATGCCTACAACAAGTCACTTCTACAACACTGGGGGCTGGAGAAACAGACATAGGAAGCGACCACTTGACGAGTGTATTGTTGGGACTGTATTTCAAAGAGTGAGTCACCATGTTTCTCAACATCAGCGGTTCTTAAATTGTGATCTATGGAGCCTTGCAGATCTCTCGGAGCTTTTTAGATTGCTAGCGCCTTGTTCGATCCTCAGAACCTTGTTATCTTTCTTAGCCGACTGGCAAAAAAAGCATCATGTATGCAGCACGCCCAAAAACCCAAGAAAAAACAAACAACCAACCCCCCCC
>JAWQUT010000013.1:2539998-2550475 GCA_033807755.1 Ellobium chinense | reverse complement strand
CACACACACACACACACACACACACACACACACACACAGATACTCACAAAATCTCCCTCCTTATATGGATTTAAATTCGCAAACAGTCCTTCACTAGATAACCCCGGAAGTAAAATGAGAGGTATTTTTAGTACTGCGAGATCCCCATTACAAATCCGCCTGCATCACATGACAGAATTGAAATGAATGAATTAAACCACAAGAAACCGTCATGAAGTACGACCATAATAGCCTAGAGCGGATTTACTAAGTTCCATTTTGTCGACAAGTTATCATCAAGGCATGAAATAATTAAAAAGAAACAGGGCTGAGAACCGCCCTTTTGTAGTATACTTATGCCTGTATATGGACAACTGTATACGAAATCAGGGGTGTCGCTTGTAAATAGCACATAGTCCTGATAACACAAACCATCGTTTGACCCTTCCATGTAAGAATGATTTATCCATGGATGGCTATGGTCATTTTCATAACCAGCACTAGCCCGATAAACGGGACTTGAACAAGCGACCGCTTGTCGGCATAATCAGGGGCGCACTGAAATAATCTACTGGTTGTATAAGAAACGATTTTGTATTCTATTGTACTTCCTATATCTAAGCTTAATGAATCTTGAAACACTGGATATCAGTGTCTGATAAAGCTTGCCCCCTTCCCCGATCCAGTTCCTCGATCTGGTGACACCCTGATATGAATGACCAGAGAAACATGCGGACTCTCACTAGCATTTCCCACATCCCCCACCCCACAGCCCTTTCCCATCTAACACGTAGGTAACATCAATGAAATTACGAGGAGTACTCACACAAACCTCCCCTTTCCCCCCTCCCCTGCTGACGTTATGCTTAGCGACACCGCTGATTGAACGACTAGAAATGTACATGTGCAGACACTCCCTCCACCCCCTCACAAACATGCAGGCAACATCTCCCGGTGACTACACAACGAGTACTCACATACACCTTCCTCGCCTACGGAACTTGGGCCAGGCGACACCTCTGTTGTTATGACCAGCAGCACATGCGGACTCTCAAGGAACGTGCCCCCTACTTGACACGCAGGCTACACATCCCATTCCCAGGAACACACCAAGAGTACTTACACATGCCTCTCCATCAACCTCATTCAACACTCCCTTTCCATAAATCATAATATTGCCCATACCTCCTACACAATTAAAAGCTGTTGGTATGGGAAGGAAGGACAAATCGGGGAAGGCAAATAAGAGTTGAAGGAGTGAACAGAAGACACAGAGAGGGAGGACAGAAAGAAAGAGTTGATGGAATGAGGAGAGACAGAATGGAGGAATGAACGAGTTGATGGAATGAAAAGGAAAGACAGACAAACTAACACGGAGGACAGGAAGGAAGAGATAAATGACAGAAAGAGGTGTTGGCGTCAAAAACGCGCGGATGAAGAAAAGATGGGAAGGGAAAACAAAGAAGAGGAAGAAACAAGCAAATGAAAGAACAAAAAGGGGAAGAAGAAACACAGAAGGAAGACGGAAGACACGGGGACAAAAGGGAAAGCGGGACAAAAAGGGAAAGCAGAAAAATAGGGAAAGAAAGATGAGAACTAAAGGACATCATGATTAAAAAAAAAAAATGCCAATAAATAATCGAAACCATTGGTTATTTAGTGGTACGAGTATTTAAAAACCTCTGAATCCAGCGGCTGCCATACCCTATACAATCCTAGCATGAAATCCTGCAGCAGTTCTTAAACTGTCCCTGCGGAAAACTGCACTTCAAACAACAACAAAAATTGCACCATGAATTGTAAAAGTTGCATGCAGACTGTAGCAAAATTTGCGCCAAAAAATTGTAAAATTTTGCAAAAATGGCTTCGTCACTTCGCTATATTTATCACCCACTTCGGTACTGTTGTAAAGTTGTAGAAATGGAACATATTTCTTTGTTCCCAATGACGCATTATTGTGACTGTGGCATAAAAAGTGCATTGTTTGGCCGAAATTGGCAAAATGTGCACCAAATTTGCGGAAAATGTTTAGATTTGCGAAAACTTGAAAAATTGCAGGAAACCCTCAAAAACGCTGAAGTCCGCGACAATTTGAGACCACAGTTTAAAGCTGGGTTTTCCGATCCTTACCGTCGTAAGGTAAGTCCTGGCTACAAGGCCGTGGACACTGCCTCCGACCAGATGGATTTGCTTCGGTATTTCAAATACCAGACGCTTTATATCATCTGCAAAATGTTCAAGCAGTATGAAATCTTTTACCCTTGAAATTCGGAGCATCCCCCCCCCCCCCCNCCCCCCCCCCCCAAAAAAAAAACAACAACAACAAAACTGCTTCGATGTGAACCGTACAACTGAATTCAACATAGAGAAGTGTCCCATCATGCCTTGCCTCTACTTTTTTTTTTAAAACTCCGGGCGGGCCTTTAACTATTTTAAATAACATTCCGTGACACACAAATGCACATGTTGCTTATTAGGTTGCTTTTAAAAAAGAATGCAGGACAATGCAAGCTTTATTTTAAGAAGCTAAACATAGTAAAACTGAATTGCGAGCTGACGACGGGGAAGCGTTTCTAAAATCGGAATCCCTGATTACCCAGGCACGGCTCTCTTCCTTTATGATTATTTACCACTGCAATTTAGGTTTCCAGCCCCACTGGGCCCAGTATAAAAGGTATCGTTAAGTTAATCATTTAGTCAGTTTTGTATACACAGGCGTACATGATTCTTTCCCCAAAAGAGGTCGCATCACGTGCATGATTTGTGATCGGATGTGAATGGCCGAATGTGCATACTTAATCCGCTGGATAAATGACTGAATTTACGTTTTTATGAAAATAAACACGAGACGAAGCATTTTTTTCTTTTTTTTTTTGCTGAAAAACTATTTTCTCCAAATACTGCGGTCGTATCGTTCAATTTAATGCATCGAATCTGTTGATGTATAATCGTCCCTTCAGATCTTCGTTTACGGTGATATTTCTCATTGGTAATGTCAATTCCTGTCGGTGATGATACCGGGCCGAATGTCCAAGTTAGTAAGAGTGTTTGCAATTATTGCATTGTAAGGAAAGACACAGGATGGGCCTCTGTCTAATGAACAGAGGCAAATAAAGAACAACAACATAACAACAGTAACAGTACAACAACTATAAGAACAACAACAATAACAACAACAACAGCAGAAACAGCGACAATAGCAAAAGCAGCAGCAACAACAACAACAGCAACAGCAGCAGCTGCAGTAGTATCGAGGGAAGATGATTTCAAAGTAGTTGACCTCATCTGCATTCCTTACCCACTTCTAGGCCTTAGGATCCACGAAGCCTTTTACAATCCATCACATGGATACTTCTTTTCTGAACTGGTGGTAAAACACATACAAATCCCTACTTATGGGCGCACTGTCCTCAACGTATGCCATCCAGCGTAGGCTGAAATTCTAGCATGCTCAACAACCGAAAGCCGAAGAGGAGGGAAAAATGAGAGTAGACAAGGACTCCTGATTCTTCTCTAATGCATCCAAGCTCAGTGTGCCTGTTATCAGATACTATAGGGTTATTGAACGATATTATGCTTTAAATCGACTCACATTTTGTTTTATCAAAGCCAGAATTTGTGGAGGCTTTAATGAAAGAACAAGGGCCGACTTTTCGCACAGTCAATAATTCTTTTCTTATATCCTTCCTCAAAAAACTTCATGCTGAAATCAAAAATTAAACATCGCAAAGAAAAAATTATTGTTTAGTTAGATAAGCCGAACCGTTGTGAAAGACTCTTTAGTGCTATTATTGATGACTTAATGTGTATTGTTTTCCATCCGTGTACCGCACCACAATACATCATAATATAACACTATGATGTGCATTTTTCCTACATTATCAACATAAGCGAGGAATATTGCCCGGAGCGAACTATTGTGGAAAATTACTGTCCTCTGACGTTACGCTACATTTTACAATCACCACTGATAAAGGGTATAACAATATCAGTTCCTGAATGCTGTTATTCTTTATTGTACAAATTTTGTCTTGTATATGCGATATTTTTATAATGAAAGAAACAAAAGAATAAAGCCGATCACCAATTCTTTTGCGATCATCATTTAAAATTAATAACGATCCCCATAGTAACAATTGTGGCGTCCTTTTGTAGATTCTGTCAAGCTCAAGCTTTCTGACGGTTCCTAACAATCCTCACGAATACGTCAAAGACAGTTTTCTTTGTCTAGTGTTTACATCGGCCTATCTATATATATATACACACACACAATGAGGCAAAGCCTTTCTCTGTTAAGCACTCTTAAGGTTCGGACAAACTCCCAGGGCACTCGGCTTTATTCACTTCACACGCATGAGGACGTGAGCACAATTATGTGAGAAACTTGAGCACGCAGTTGCTCAATGCTCAACTGTTCTTGGCTGACTGACGTGAGTTGTTGTGAGTACGCACAGTACATGAAGAACCAGACTAGTCTTGAGCTAGAGCTAGTGTCGAAAGAACAGACACTCTCGGGTGTTACGCATGCACGGTCAGCCTGGAAATCGCAAGCCACAATTCCAAGAATCATTACATCCGTTTTCTCTGTTTCCATTGCCCCATAATTATTATGATTGGCAAACGTTTGTTTGCTCCCCGCGGGTGCAAGAAAGGGACGGTCCTTTTATTTTGAAGAGGCTCTTCGGGGAATCTAAGCAACGGAAGTATCAGTCTCTAAGCAAACTTAGAAGGTTGGGACTGATGCGGAGCAGCTAGAAAAGAGTGCGCTGACTTACGAGTGGTGTGTGCTATGCCACCGTTGATTCTTGCCACATCCTCTTTCGACACAAGACCGTTGATAAAAGGTTCCACTAACAGCTCTGAAACCGTAATTGGAGGCCGCAATTGTTGCCGAACCCCAGCTCCTAGGGTGCCGCAGAGATTCCAAATTTTATAACTAACGTCTTACAGCTGCGCATATTTCCCTACCAAAATACTTAACGATTTCTTGAAATACTGCCCACTTGATTCCATATCTATATCTATAAAGATACAATGATAGGCCTTCCATTCTATATACAGTGGATCTCGTTATAACCGGGTGTTGCGGACTTTAAATTTGGCCGTCATAACCGTGCGCCATTGTTTCCGACTTGGGGTACAACATACGATAACCTAAGTAGAACGCTGAGCAAAGCCTATCATAAAACAGAGTTCCGAACCTCAGACCTTGTTTGTCAATCGTTGCACGCTGTGAAGCCAAAACGCAAGCTCGAAATAAACGACTATTTTAGCTTGGTTTCCCGGCCACATCAGCTGTCATGTCAAACTATACTAGTCATGCAAAAACTCGTACTATGGATGAGACAACTAGTCTAGTTATGATGTACCAGCCGGCTTTTCGTCTTCCGCGTCTGAAACATAATCCTGCTATTTAAACATAACTAAGACTACAGCGAACGGGGATGTAGGATTCCGCCGATATAGTTGGATTTTCGTTATCTTGTTTGCGGAAACCCGGCTGTATCTGGCAGTGTTTACGAGCTGACCACCATGAGCTAACAAAAGTTACATTAGCGACTGAAAGTGATCTGCATGTAGCATCATCAATGCTAATTCTGTATGTTTACACATAAATCATGAAAAGATAGTGATAGGGTTACTTCGCTCTTTTCTATACCCCGATTCGGGAATAACGGGGCACGGCAATAACGGTGAACTTGTGAAAGTTCTAACTTCCCCGTTATCACGGAGTTGCACTGTAGTATGTGATGGACTGTTAAAAGCGATAATGCTTTCTAACTTTTTGACTTCCGTACTACTTAGTAACTGTCTCCAAGCTGTTTGGAGCCACCTCATTAAATGTCATGGCCATCTTATATTACGGTCGTACAACTTAGGTTGGATACGAAAGTGCGAATAATTAAGGTTTCCACCATATTTCATCTATCTTCAGCTCGCATATCTGTCTGTCTGTCTCTCTGTCTCTCTTTATATATATATATATATATATATCTTATCTATACTATAAAACTGCAACNATATATATATATATATATATACAGTATATATATATATATATATATATATATATATATATATATATATATATATATATATATACACTGAGGAGCAAATGGGAGCATATTGGCAGCACTGATCCCAAAAAAACAGCGACAGAGAGACAGCAACTTTTTAGATGCGAGCACACATTGAAATTCATCCCCGCTCACTACGTCTCTCTAATCTTTATCCAGTCACCTCCCACCCCAACCTCAAAGCCCACGAATTATTTCACACGTCACCCTCGACAAATCTCCGCAGCTGATATCCTAATGTGTATCGTTGCCTGTCAACAACAAGAGCTCATGTGATAAAACTCGTACAATCTCCACAAGCTCTCGAATTAAGGATGCAAACTACCAGGAATGCTGTCACAAATGTCCTTTCCGAGAAGTGCTGAGAGGACCGAAACCTCATCTTGGATTGAAGAACCGGCTCGATGATATCACAGCTCAGATCGGAAAGATCGATCCCGGCTCGAGCTTTTTCCAGCTCGAGATTGTACTAAGTCAAGCGTTTTCTAAAATGAGTTTTCTTGAGAGTCGTAAGAAACAGTGACCCTAACAATTAGAGTTTGAGCTGAGATCGCACCAGGCTAACGTTCACGCCACTTCACTTCTCTCCCCTTCCCTTGTTTTATATGTTTTTATTCCCACACATAAGCCTACTCACACAAACCCCATTGTTTTGCTTCGCATGACAAATACGCGAATAGTATGGGAATATTCTTTTCCACATCCCCTTCTCCTCTCCCGCGAGTCTTTTCACAAACAAAAATATAAATGGCACGGTCTTTCCAACATATCTCTGCCTGTAGTCAACAATACAAGTAACAGCTTCACTATCCTATCCGTTTGTAGAGAGGTTGTTACAATTAAGTTTCGTTGATGACTTGTATCGCCTAGCAGGATCAAGTAATTCAAGTAGGATATTAAATGACTCACATAGATGGAGGTAAAGTTTGTCGAAGGCTCGATTCTCAAAAGTCGAGTCGATTAATAGCCTCAGAAATGGATCGAAAGCTCGGTTTGGCTCGATCTTTTGAGTCGAACTAGCCAACCTTATTTCCGAGGCGGGACCAAAAAGCAAAACAAAACAAAACAAAAAATCCACAGAAAAGAAAGCTCAAGAGGAAACTGAAAGGCTTTTGATTGTTGGATTTATTTCTCTTTTCTTTGGTGGCTGTGAAACAAGACGCAGGCAGCGTGTACTCTCCATCTTTGCACGAACGCCATAAGTTCAGGTAGCTTACAGCCAACGAAAAAGAAAAAAAAACCTCTTCGGCAATGCCCAATGACAGAGCGACGAGTGCATTGCGTGATTTGCGTCAGCCGGTGCCAAAATCAAACTAGTTCGCCCGGCTATGCAGACAGCTATTATAAGAACGAGAGAAATTACTTCCCTTGCATTCGTAAGAGACTCAAAGAAACCAATCACATTCATAAAAGTGCACTGGTTCTTGTCTTCGTAATCCCTCCAAGTTACGAGGTGCGATCCAAAACCCCGAACTGTGCCTGCTAAAGTTCGTACATTTATTCTAGGCCTTACATTTCTCTACCACCTTGAAATAAGTCAAGGTGGCAATCAGCATAATCATTCCATCACCCCTGCAATGTCTAGATATATTCCAGGAAATGTTCATGTGTCATCCTGTTAAGAACCATCTGCGATTCATTCTATATTATTTCGTCTATTATCTCAAGTCTCCTTCCCTTTTGGCCGAATTTTCATTCTTGGGTCGAGGAAGAAGTCGCAAGGAGGAAGAACTCTGTCCGCGGATCAGATGGTCCATGGTGACATTCACTGTGTGGTCCTATGCAAGAAGTTGTAGAACATAAGTGACCAGCAAAGTGGCACAACAACGACTGACTGCTGCACAAACACCACGCCAGGGCACTCCGCTCTCAGAGTCAGCAGTGTGTGGCATTAAGCAGAATGACCGTTGTCCCTCACTCTCCATACCGTCTGTCTGACTTCGCTTCGTGTGACTTTATCCACTTCCCTATAATGAGAATTCAGCTAAAGGGAAGAAAATTTGAAATTACTGAAGACATACTCGTCAATGCAAATGTTGCTTGACAGGCTGACACACAAAGACTTCCAGTGGGTCCTTCTAAGCCTGGAAGTGACACTGGAAGCGACGCTGGAAGCATTGTACTAATTCACAACTGGACCACTTCGAAGATGATTATAGGGAATGTAACACTTATGGTGAGTTTTTATAAGCGCAGTCGGGGTCCTTGTGGGTCGCACCTCGTATCCTTGTACCCGATTCTAGCCCTCTCGCACCCTTTTCCAACATGGTGCATTTTATGTGTACAGTAAAGTAAACATTAAACAAGCTGCGCACATTTCAAAGTTATCACTGCGCAAATTCTGAGGTCGCTTTCAGGTTGAAATAGTACTTGAAATTTGCAATATGAAACAGACGCTGTATTTTGTGAATCTCGTGACTACCGAATAAACAAATCGTTATAAACGATTATGCTAACTAACGATATTCACATCGCTCTTCTGGCGTTAATGATATCGAATTGATTAATGATCATTACAGCAGAATATCCGGTAATCAATCATGAGGATATGGGCTAAAGCTGGTGATCCAACATTACTGTTAAACCTAAATGGCATTTTTTGCGTAATGAAGCGAATCGTGACTCATTCGAAATTCTTGCGCGTGACAGACAACGTTGACAGTGATTACTACGATAATTGTTACACAGCCATAAAAATGAGTCTTAAGTCAGTTCTATTGGATCAGAGTTAGATTTTCCGTTCTCTCCCCTCCCACACCAACCCAACCCCCAAATCCTAAAACATTCCATCGCTCGAAATATCACTGGTTGCTTTTGATTTAATATCTAGATATATGACTAATTTCTACAAGCTGTGTCACATTTAAGTGGAGGCAACGGCAGAAACTGATATAGAATCAACAACATAAAGGATAACATCATCATCATCATCAATAACAACAACAACAACAACAATAACAATACCATCATCACCAACTGCAACAAAATCACCACCAACAGCACCACCAGCATCAGCACCACCACCACCACCACCAACAACAACAACAAGAAAATCAACAACAATAACACCACAACAGCAGCACCAAATACCGTAAAAATGAATATAGTAACAACACCAACAACGTACGCCTATACGTCTGCCCTATGCAAAAAAAAATTTAAAAAGCCACCATATAATTATTCGCAAAGCTCAACGTAAACGAATGCTAAGCTTGTCGGGAACAAAACAAACAAGCAGCCAATAAACAGCAAAACGCATTCATTATCTCGTGGTCTCAGATAATTGACCTTATCAACTCCTCCCCTCAAACAGATCATTTCATGTGAGATATCACTAATCACCGAATCGAACCAAAAATGACTGGAACATTTGATCACACGATATGTGGGCCGTGCAGCAGGCTTAGACTCTCTGGCCTATCCGTTTGAACGCCATGTCACAGTGTATTCCTCCGGCAAATATTCATTAGCAGCTGATGAGATATCGGGGCAGGTAGGCACTGTGACATTAATATATTATCATCCTTGTTGACGGTTAAGGTCATATTCCATTCAATGAGATCAAATGCAAATACTGATAACATTTTATTGAGAATTATAAGTGGTTGTGGTGACATTTCAGAATTTGGGCATTAACGATGGGACCTGTTACACTAACTCTGCGAGTTGAACGCTACATCAATGGATGCATTCAATACCAATGCACTAATGTAATTCTTACAAAGAGATCCCATTGTTAATGCGCAAGCTCCCATTCTCCAACTATTTGAATTCACGTGCCATCTCTTTAAATCTGAGGGCCTGGACATTTTATGAGGAGTTTAATGGAATTTGATCTCTTCAGTTAACAAAAAATATAGGTATAGGTGATTGCATTTCGCTGCCAACCTCATTTTAAATGGAATACATGAACAAAATTAAATGCCAGCTCAGAAGTTCTGAACAGACAGGATGATGTATGATGCAAATTCTTTATACATGCATATGATGTAGTCTGTCATGAGGATGGTTATAAATAATCTTTGTTTTAGTTCCTTACGGCTCCAAGAAATGGATTTGTGTCGCTCTTCCTTCGCCCTCCAGCAAGACCTTTTAAGTGCAAATCACGGTTTGTGTGCAATATTATCTCGATAGACGCCAAAAGCCAAATTTTATAGAAGAAGCACAAACAAAAAAAAACCACACTTTTTCGCAAAATTGCACGTAGCAAAGCCATTTTTTTGGAAGCGAGCTCTACTGTGAAGGCGATGTAATATATAATAGAGTTCAGTCTGTTGAGTTAGAACTTACTATGTTGCCCTCAATGTTCACTATTTTGAAATGTATTTTTGTATTTGTTTGCATTGCTCTAGTGCAGAACTCTGCAAGAGCTAATAAACAGAATTGAATTGAATTGAATTGAATTGAATTGAATTGAATTG
>JAWQUT010000013.1:2526793-2539214 GCA_033807755.1 Ellobium chinense | reverse complement strand
TATTTGAGATAGATTTATGAGGAACACAAAGTACAGATGATAAGAGAACATAATATATATTGACATTTGTCAGCACAAATGAACAAAGCTTCACCACACCGCATGACGCGCGATCTGAGAATGAAAGTCACGATCACCAAACGTCGTGCGATCTGAGAATGGAAGTTCCGGTCTGAGACGGAAATGACGGACTTGACGGAAGTACATTATCACGTCGTATTCGCAATCATTGATTGATAGATGATAATTATGACTCAATTTCTGAAAAATATATACGTTTTCGGAAAAAAATATTTAGACCACGTACAGGTTTGGTAGATTTTACATACGTGTGCCAGGTATCATTCCTCTATGTTGCGTATTAAAAAAGCCTTTGCGGGAACAACGTTGGGCCCAAGCTCCATTATTATATGATTCCACAGGCCACAGCAACAGCTAGATTCCAATGAATAATGAATTGCTCAAGAAATGTGCCTTTCTATAAATACCAGAATGAAACCCGTTCAAATGAACGGGAATGGGCGACGTAAAACTACAACAAAAGCTACGAACCTGCAAATAAATAGTTTTAAGTCTGGCACAAAGGAGATAAACATCATTGTTTGGAAACAACGGGCTTGGCATTGCAATGAGAGCACACAACTGACATCGTAGAAAGCACATAGAAGTCCGGTAGTTTATTAGTTACATCCACATGTTGATGCTCGGTGTTGCCTGTTATCAAGGCTTGGGGCTGTCGAACTCGAAGCTCATCTTGTTGTTCTGGCAATTGTGGATCTAGAACTAAATCATCATTAAGTCTGTTCTCATTGCGTTGCTGCTGTTGTCTGCGCTGCCGAACATACCTTGTTGTATGTCTACCAATGCTAGGCCTTTTCAGAGGCATGGTAGATCTAGAACTGGACAAATTTACTGAGCTGAGTGAATTAAATTTCGATAAGGGAAGCGGAAACGAGTTTTTCTTAAAATGTTACTGGCCGTACATTTCGGATCAAACACTCTCGCGACTTTAATTTTAATCATAATCGCATTTTCAAAACCACTCAGTAAGAACACATGATTTTATTTGTTTATGTTGGCAGGAACAATACCCTTTATCTCACAATTCTTTGTGCTAAATTTCTGGTCGATACGTTGTGTAGTTTTCGAATCCATACGATTATTGGGGGTTTTGTTGTAGCTTTATAGTATAGATGTGTGGTTACGCGTCACCATTATTATCGCCGTCGCATCTCCCCCACATCCCATCCATTTCCAACAAGCCGTCGCCATAGCATTATTACCGTTACAACGCGCCAATACCTTCAACAACAACAACAACAACAACAACAAAAACAACAACAACACCTTCAACAACAACTACAACAACAACACCGACGACGACAACAGCAACAACAACAACAACAGCAACAACAACAACAACAATAACATTTTCAAGAACAACAACGACACAAGACCAATCATGAAATGAACAATACACACAAGGAAAAAAATTGCAAACACAAGAGGGACTTGTGTTCACGCGTACCAAGCTAAGATCAGAGGATAAAGTTCCCATTCAATTATGATCGCAAAGGAAATAATTGCGACGACCCAGAGTGATACAAAGGAATAAAAGGATAAAAAATTAATTTTACGCCGTGGCGTGGAGATGGGATGATAAAGTCCAATGACTGAGAATAGAACTATTCAAGCTTTGAGAGGCTTATGGGAGCTTTTATTTATCATCATATAATATGATCGCCTGGTTACATCGGCAAAAGAGTGCGGCCGATGGCCAAGAGAACAAAAACAAACAAGCCATACATTCTTCATCAATAACCTTGGCTTTGGTTCCTTGTAAATTCCCAGGGATGGATCTAACTTGTTTTTCATCTAGACCTCTCAGCGTGCGTAAGCCTTTTCACAAGCAGCCTACAAGTGGTGGCCAAAAAATAAAATATACCACACTTTCATCAATGTTTGTGGCATGGCAACTTCAGAATAATACTGACCCCCCAAAAATACTTTTAACATTACTATAGATCTAGTTAAAAGTCGATTTAAAAGATACTGAAACATAAAACATCCAAGAAAAAAAAACACAACAGTTTAGAGCAGGAAATGTCAGACCTGCAAAGCCCCACTTAAAATACAGATCGACTGCCTATTGGCTTCCTCGGGCAAACAAACCACTTCCAGTACCCGCTTAGGAAGAACACGTAGTGATCAGATTAACCCTAATTCGTGCGTGATAGTGGAAATCACGAAATTTCCGGAATTATCTGGGTCATGAAGCACTCAGTGACATGAGGCAGCTGATTTGGAGGTGACGTAGGTGATAGAATAGAATAGAATAGAATAGAATAGAATAGAATAGAATAGAATAGAATAGAATAGAGCTGACAAAGTACAGATGAAGAAGGTACTTATAGTATGTTCTGAGTAAGTGTGAGTGAACGCATTACGAGTGCAAAATAGTTAGAAAAGGGTGATAGAGCAAAAAAAAAAAAAAATTGGAGCGACAGGATATAGGTACGTAATGTCTTTTTGAAGTGTTTTCTAATTTACAGCCTATGTATTCTTCTTCCTATGTACATGTTCTGTATATTATACGCTGGAGTCGGCCACAGCGGCTTACAATAAACACTGAACTGAACTGAAATTGTATCACATTTAGAATTTGTCCACAGCTGTCACTTCATAAACTTGTCCATGTTGACGTATTCTGTACGTCGTGTTTGCAGACAAGAATGAGATAACAGAATGAAGAGACCGTAATTTGTTATTTTAAGAAAGTGTGATCATTAGTTTTTGAGCTCTTACATCTATCCTGATAAAGTCATTAGAAACTTCTGACATGTGAAAAACGTTTTACCGCCATTTTAAAACGAAGTTCAATCATCGGAAACTTCTGACATCTGAAAAACATTTTATCACCATTTTAAAACGATATTCTGGAATACTACGTTGGACGTTGACTATTGATTGTGTTTTCTGAGAGATGACACGTGTTACCAGCAGCGTGGAAGTGCCAAGGCATAAAAAATAAATGAGGCAGAGTACAAGTAGCGAAACCTCGATATTGAGTTTACTCATTTAATAAGTACTCTATATAATATTGTTATTGAATATAAATTTCGCATGCTCATTCTTTGATTTCATTATTTAGATGGACCTCGATATTAAGTATACCTCGATAATAAGTATATTTTTCCCTTGCAACGGCGCATACTATATATCGAGGTTCTTATGATCTTACTGTTCCTGCGTAAAACCCTTAGGCTTGCAGTACGACAGCTCTGAAGCCATTGTTGCTATATATACTTGTAAGGTTAATATCTATCTTCTCTTATCTAATTTAATTTATTTATCTTGGAAATGCATGTGTCACTTTTCAGGACAAACTGTCACGGCTACAGACTTCAAACCAGGCGTTAAGGTACATAATGATACATAGGTCATAGTGACAACCTCCGATTTTTGCCATTTGGAATTCCTGCATTTAGTAAATAATGTTTTGCCCCCCCCCCTCCTCCCTAAAGAAAATCCAGTCGTTCTACGGTCTCTGGTGATCCAAGTTCAGAAACAAAACAAAATTTTATTAGCCGATGACGTCATCAAATTTTGCGGAGGTACTCATCGGCGGGAACTATAGTTATTGTTATGCCCAGGCAAGAAGGGTGGAGAGACATTTATTCGTACACATTACAAAATATACCAAAAATGTTCACTTTATATAATATGGTCATCTCCTCGCTCTTCCTCCCCTTTCCCAGCAACGACGCTGGAACACGTCAGTTAGTACATCATAATAAATTCTATTCGAACACTTCGCTCTTCTCCTTTAATCCCCCACTTCTCATAAACAAAGAATCTGTGCTCTTATTCTTCACCCAATTCCAGGTAACTGTATCAATTATCATGGGTCAACAAATCGCCTAGTTATATTTATTTTGTGCGTGACTGTAGACACGCAATTAAATCAATTGCGAGGTTCGGTTCTCTTTTTCCCATGCAATTTGTCAACAAAAAAGCCGATGACTTTTGTGACCCCAATTACTTGGCATCCTGTTATCGATCACTTCTATGAAGCGATCACACCTCTGGAGCACTAACACTGTAAAGCTCTCACTGTCAAGTCTCATAAGACCGGAGTCTGTATTGTCCCATTCGCATATTATTACAATGCAAGCAGCGCTCGTCACAACACTGTGTTTTTGTGGGGCAAGAGATTAAAAAAAAGAGAGAGAATAGAATTCACCGTTAGCATTATAGTCAAGAGAAATCTAAGAATATAAGCTTTTGTCTTTTTTTGGTCTTTTTTTTTTTTGATTTGCTTGGTTTTTTTTTGTTTCGTCGTTATTTCTTATCTCTTTGTTTTTCTGTGGTGTTGTTTTTTTTCTTTTGTTCAATCAGTGGAATGCACTGCCCTATCATGCCCATTTCTTTTTCCGTCATGCTCATCGCTGCTGCTTGTCTGTCTGTCTGTCTGTCTGTCTGTCTGTCTGTCTGTCTGTCTGTCTGTCTGTCTGTCTGTCTGTCTGTCTCTCTCTCTCTCTCTCTCTCTCTCTCTCTCTCTCTCATTCTTTCTTGCCGTACAAAAAATTGCATTCTTGCAAGCTAACGAAAGGTCACACGATACGGATGATCAGTTGTATTAAAGGCTAAATATCATGAATTACCAAATGTCCCTCAAAGCATTTGTGTTACTATAATGATTCGGAAAGAACTAATCATACATTCGAATTATAACACTGAAATTAATGCCGATGATAAATGCCGTCTAAAATACCGAAGTTGAGCAATTCAGTGCGTCCCACGAAGAACGACTATGAAATCTGACAAACAGGAAGAACTAGGCTGATGACGTATAAGTGGGAACACCCATCAGATTATTGTCTTTTACACTATTAATAATATGTAATGATGTATACTACCTCACTGCCCTTTCCTGCATCTCCAAACTGTAGATTAAAATTAAGCAAGTAACAGTATTCAGATGCATTAGGCCGGATACCGTAAGCACGATGCTAAAAACAACTGGCCATCATTTGACTGACTGTTATGCGCTAGGCTATGAGCTGTTGTGGTATGCGGCCTGCGTTAAACTTGCCTGCCGATACATTACGCAAAAACCGGCCCTGCTAGCCCAGCCAGGGTGAACTGTCTGTCTTTCCTTGACTTCGGTGATACATTGAAGCCTCCTAGAATGGCTAGATTCCTAAATCTTTTAAATTCAAATAATGACAAAGAACTAAAAAACGTAGCAATAGGTTTCTATCACATTTTAAGAGAATACGAACAGTTTAAGTGACACAAGTGTTAATTCCCTTTCAGGCAGTGAGATGGGGAGGGTGTTAGTTTTCTGTTACATATATGTGTCTGTTCAAATGGGATGTTGTGGAAGTTGTAACTGTTAACATTAGATGGGGAGAGTGAGTGAGTGAGAGAGAGAGTGTGTGTAAGATAATGAGAGAGAAAGTTAGTGGGAGAGTGAGACAGAGAGAAAAAGAAAGAGACAAGATATATCAATGATTAAAAGTAATTTAGTAACAGTTGTGTATATATGTATATATTTTTTTCCTTTTCATTTGTTCCTTTGTGCTGATGTAGCATTACATTGTATGTGGTTGGCTTACGCCTAGATAAATAAAACTGAAACTTGAAACCTATCTATTTACTAGTTATTTAGTGAGTATGGTTGTAGTCAGTGCCTCTGTGCTATGTTTTCTAGCAGTAGGGTGTAGCTGCTTAGCCTAGGCAAAGCTTCACGGTGCCAGTTGTTACGGGAGTTTCCCAGGAAACACAGTTCGGCGTGACGTCAAAGCGGTCGGTTCAGGTTTCGGGGCCAACGGTTGTCCTCTCAGTCCGCTTCGTGTGTTTTTTTTTTTTTTCAAATCCTCGCTTATGCTGGTTCCTTTAAAAATGTGTTAGTAGATCTGCATTCGGGAAACTGAGCAGGACAGTTTGATGTATGAAATAACTTCATTACGCATCCAGCTTGAATACACTGAGCTCCATACAATGACATTTGACTATCAGGTACATATTCGCATCGATCACATTCGCCCAATCATATTAAAAGACAGCAGGGGTATGCAAATCCGTTTTGTGAGAACACCGTCTGAGCGTCATGCCAAAGAGTATCACCAACTAAAAAATTCTCAAGTAAACTTTTCGATAGCAGAGAATCTTTCGTTCTTACTACTATCATCTATTTCCAAGCCATCCCCACTCCCCCTCCTTCCCCCCTGCCCCAAAAAGACAAGGATTAAAAAAAACAAACTTAAAGCTAGACTAATAAGCTACACATTACAATTTACCAGTCCCGTCGTCAATGCTTTACCTTACCCTGATGTTCACCGGGTCACAGAAACCCACTGGACAGTTTCACCTTTGAATGGTAACGTTACTCCATTACTAACTACGAAGGTACAGTTGGAAGCGAACGAAAGCTTTGTTCCCAGTTCACAGCAGCTGATCAATTATAAATTATGGACAGCGACGCCATTTCACAGCCATTGCCAAGCAGATCCGCAGGGACCGTTACGACCGAACCTCCCTCCAGCTAAAGAAAGAAATGAAATCGACCAAGGTCGGAAGTGATGCGAGGCATGAGCAACGGATATGCACATTGGCTGGGGAGGGGTGGAATGAAGGGTCAGGGTTGGGAAATTCATTAACTTACTGAAGATAAAATATTATATATAAATAACAAGACGTGACACTCTAAGCATAATTATATTCTATTTAAAAAATGTCCACGGCCTAGTTTTGGCGCCCTTTAGCCGGAGGGAGGAGTGTAGAAAGGAGGGGGGGGGGCTAGTGAACATTTGAGGTTGTAGGAGCCAAACTGTAGAAGCTTCTTTCGGCCATTTAATAAAAAAAATTCTTCTCGAACCACAGGAACATTCCAAGATGGCAAAGGTTAGTTCGCAGGTCTGGTGCCACCACTGTGGAGGAAAAGATGGAAGGGGTCAAGGCGTTAGGGAGCTGCAAGCCACAAGCCAAAAGGTACTCAGTGTACACTGGTAAAGTCGAAGATTAATAACAATAATAAAAAAGCAGAATACCTTTAGATCTATCGAGACAGAGAAAAAAAAGTATTTATTCTGCTAACCAGCTATGTGGAGCGAGGTAGCCGAATGGTTAGGGCGTTGGACTCAGAAGGTCGTGAGTCTGATTTTCGTCATGATCATGTCTCTTGGAAAACTATGTCACCCAAATTTTCCTCAGTCCACCTACGTACAAACTTAGTACCTGGCAATAGGCAGTAAAAGACACTGTCAGAATGCTGGTGATCAGCGCATATTAACGGCAGCGGCACTGTATGCTCCCAGAGGAGTTAAGAAGGTCGTAAGATGATTAGGCCTGATGAGGTAATTAATAATCGTGTGATGTCGCGTGAACGGGCATTAGCCTGGATACGAGACCTATAAACCTAATTATGATTCTTGCAGGAGGGAGGAGGACCAGATTTGGACTCCAAATCCAAGTACAATAAATTATACTGGTTACATCGGAACAAAAACATCTAGAGGAACAATGGGGCCTGAAGTTTTTGATAAACTTTAAGGAGAAAGGAAGGCCAGGGATGGGGGCTAAGACCTACACGCAGGGTATGCGGCTGATCCTATCTGGCTCGTTCATTTCTATGTTTGCGACTTTCAGCATGGGAATCGGGGCACCAGTGGACAAGTCCAGAGTTCAATATTGATGTCTCTGGCTACAAGTGACACAATATTTTTTTATGTTCAAACAGCCTGACACAGAATCTAAGAGGCACAGCGAACCAAGTCATAAAGTGTGAAATTTTGAGATTTTGGCTCTCTATTGAATCCGTGGATGCTCAGATGGGCTACACAGATTTGGTTGCGATATAAAACGTTCATCTAATAACGATATTATCCATATGGACGTTTCTAGCAACAAGTAACATTAACAAGGTTTCTGTGTTTAAACGTCCGAAAACTGAATCTGACAGGCAGAGCAAACCAAGCCATAAACTGTGAATTTTTGAGATTTTGGCTTTCTGATGAATCTTATGGGCTACACAGATTTGATAGCAAAATAAGGCATTCGTCTAAAACGACATTATCCAGTATGTAAAAAACAAAGTTATAGACAAATTTATTATCAGATGATTCATACCTATTTGGCAATTTTTCCCAAAACTTTACCTTTAAGAACTGGTTCACGTTCGATCTCAAGTATTCAGATTTACTTGTGGTTTACTGGATATAACGAGTGCCATTACGTGTAACAGAGGAAGATTTGTATCGGGAAATCGCCTGGATTTTCCGTGTCTTCCTTCGTCTGACGGTCCTTGATGGTTCGATATCAGCTTCAGAGGACTGCAGCATGGCATCTGATGTACTTTTATTGAGGTTCTATTCATCAGAGAAAACCTAGACAAAACTGATCATCGGCGTGGTAAATGAGAATGCCGTGCAACATGGAAACCGAATTAGTCGGGGGGAAAATGCGACTAAGATCAAAAGAATCTGCCTTAATTGAGAACTCGCTTTAATGCACTTATTTTTATTAAAATATATATATATGAATCTTGCGCCAGAACAAAACACTTTGTAAGCCTTAAAATGATATTTGGGTAGATCAGTTTATGGAAATATTTTAGAGCTTGCGCATAAGCGATGAGATCCGTTACCATCGCAGCATTAACTCCTCATGTTGAACACTTCTACAGGTGCATTCAGCACCGATGTAACAAAGTGGAAACAGTGGTAACGAAGATCCCACCATTAATGCGCAAGTTCTCTGTTAGTTCACACAAAGCAACTTAAAGTGCTCCCTCAATTCCGTAACAAGTGTGATGAAGCGCATGTGGGAAAGTGTAAATTAGGAGTAGGACAGCTACTGCACAGAAGCTTGCCGAAGACAACAGAAGATAATAGCGATATACCAGGTCATTGACCTTTCTTCCACACTTTGGCGTTGGCAATTTACCGTCCCTTTCCTCAATACATCGCCGATCATTGTCGACGTGGCGTAGCAACATAATGATATTCTTTATACTGTTTTTTAAATTTGTAGATGTAAAAATTCTGTTTCTATAATATTATGCACCATGTGGGGTAGAAGTGATAAAGACGTTTTCCCGAGACACAGATGAGAGCACTGACTTTGAACAGCGCCGCCTGAAAGACTAGAGTTGTAATCAAACGCTCTCAGTATGGGGCCAGGCTGTGAAGATAACAGCATAACCACATTTAACAACAAAGGGCAGGACGAAAATGGTGATGATTATTTACGGCCTGGTGGGGGAAAGGGCCTGGAAAAGGCAGTACAGGAGCACATGAGAGAGAAAGAGAGAGAGAGAGAGAGAGAGAGAGAGAGAGAGAGAGAGAGACAGAGAGACAGAGACAGAGAGACAGAACGAGAGGAGTGAGTGAGTGAGTGAGAGAGAGAGAGAGAGAGAGAGAGAGAGAGAGAGAGAGCGCGAGAGAGAGAGAGAGAGAGAAAGTCAGGGAACGAGAGAAAGAGAGAGAAAAAGGATATATATGAAGTTTTAGAATTCAGTTGTTAGTTTTCCCTGACGCTGATCTGAAATTGTAGATATCCATGACAACTCTAAACGACTTAGTCTCTTATTGCTTTCTCCATCAGGGATCGCAATCTATTAGTTCAATGCTCACAAAGCTAAAAGTCCCAAAGGTTACAGGACGTTCATGGAGACGTTTTCACTGTTAAAATGCTCGAGTAATGGAATATCCCACCCAGAACAGGTCTCCCTCGAAACTCTTGCTTTCTTTTGGTGAAATGTGGCGGAGCAAAAGGGGACGGGGAGGGGAAGGAAGAGAATGGACTAACGTCCTCCCACGACAAAAGGGCTTATCTTTGCCTAAACAGCTCTTGAGAAAACTGAGTGGTTATGTTTGAGTATAGTTCTTTGTTTCAACAAAACTACTGCCCAGTTGTTGTAAATATATCAAGGATATTCACACAATGTCGTAAGACCTATCTTGATGAGAGATAAGTACTGGCATACAAACCATGAATATGCAATGACATAATCTTGGCGGGGAAACCAACATAGGTCCTTTTGTCAGAAAACGCTGGAGGAAGAGAAGGACATGCCAGTACATGTGGTCTGGACTTCGGATACCGACCCTGAGCATCAACAATTTAGAATGGATGACGGTACACTGTGGCTCTCCGGCCTACTAACTCAATTTCCGCGACCCCAGCGACGGGTATCCCACAGCATGGAGTTGGCTGAACGCGGTTGTCTTGTCACCAATTACCAGCGATAATTCGATACTAACAGGGCAAATCGCAGCGAAGAGTATAGTGGAGTGAGAATCAAAGTATGTTCAAAATCTGATGTTGTTCATGTTCTGCCCTACCATGATGAAGTGCAGTAAGGACGTGAAAATACAGACTATTCATCACAACGCGGCTCAGCAGTGTTTTAATTGTTTTCCATATTGTTTGGGCTTAAATCTCAGTGAGTAGTTTCTCAGAATATGTTTCATTGCCATTTTTAACTGGTCTTTCGTTTTGGAGACTTCAGTCAAAGATATTTTTAATAGGTCGAACTTTCCAATGCCAGAAAGAAGGGGTATGATTATCATAAAAAATGATTATCTAAATAATACTGGTATTGCCATCATACATGATAAAAGTATTACCTTGTAACCCACTGTGAAAGTATTCCCTGTGGGAGCGAACAAAGATGGATTTCATTTTTAGCTTTATGGTTTTTTTTTTAATATCAATGTTTTAATAACAACAATTTCTAAGCTTTAATAACTTCTTTTAAGTAGTATGCAGGGCAGTGTATACTTTTAAACACTATAATATATTTGTCTTTATGAAGTATACTTTTTTAAAGAGGAAGTAGTTCTTACCTCCACTGGGTCACAATGCTCAGAAAGAGCTAGCCTATTATGTGGACATCTCCACGATATGATGTGGGTGTCACGGTCAGCCGCTCTGTAAGTCAACATACTTAAGATAATTACACTTGATATGGCCTTTCAATAAATTTTTCACACGATCAAACTGTGCCACAGACACATATGCAAATGGACGTATAAACACCATCAATACAGTTATCTGAAGACCTCAGTCACTTACACACTTCCATAAGCAGGTAGTAAAAGAAGACAATCTAACCACATATATATATATGTATAGCTCTAAACCACTACCACTACCACCACCCATAGGAATACCCTCTCAATGACCTCCTTAAGACAGGAGACTAAGTATTGTGAAATGAAAATCTAAGAATGATTCAATCAAAAGACACTTTCATAAAACATTCGTCTGGCCTGATGAAGGGCTTTGACCACCGGCAAACGATAAAAAGAAATCAATATATTTACAGTGAATGAGGAAGCTAGTAACTATGTCTTATATAACAACCTTCCAGACAGCTCTTCAAGATTACTAGATAATGGATTCACTACACACGTCGTCCCTGGGACTTTCTAGGGCTTGTCTAGAGGGAGAAGGAAGTAGAAGGAAGAAATTGTGTACGAAAGAGTTGCGATTATCCAGTAACTGTTACGGAGAAACTGCAGCTTTCTGATACCAGAAAACTATGGTGATTTAAAGTAAACTATGATTAAGCGAATTCGACTGTATTAGAGAAGGGAATCGGCACTCAATCAAGAGGGATTCTGGTGTAAACACCTTCTCTCTGTTATTAAATTTTAAAAATTTTGTAAACCTTACTAGAGCTTGCCAAAGTGCTACCACGGTCTATTCTACAATGCCCGTCTTTATCGCTGTTTAATAATAATAATAATAATAATAATAATAATAATAATAATAATAATAATAATAATAATAAAGAGGATTTTTATAGCGCCTCACCCCCGAAAAGCTCGAGGCGCCTTCCATCGCATATATTTCTTTTAAACACCAGCCATATTACAAGCATAAACATGCACACTCGCACATACGTATTGCATAATATAGACATACATTTCAAAAACTTTTTAATGTTTACTTCTAAAATTTCCCCTTTTGTCTTATATCTGTTCCCCTTGGCCATCAATACTAATTAGTATATTACACAGTCCTTGAGAAATGCGGAAAACTCGATCCAGGAATTTCCCACCTTGACTATTATCATTAGAGTCCTACCTTACGGCAAAATAGGACATCATGACCTTACAAATGTAGGTTCAATACGGAAACAGCATCTGTCTAAACAGAAATAGTGCATAAGTATGCATCACAACAGTGCTGTGTTTATCCAGATATGCTTACCAAAACGGCGCGTTTGTTTAAATGCTCTGAAGCGTACTTCTTCGGTCGAGAGAATTTTTTTTCTTCAAGTCAGAGATAAAAAGTATTTTGCTCCTTGCCCATCAAAGGGAAGGTGAAAATAATGAATGAAATTAATCTTCCCAAGTATTACTAATTCAAATAAAGACAGTAATTCAGTAATTGTAATGAACAGTAG
>JAWQUT010000013.1:2497447-2526773 GCA_033807755.1 Ellobium chinense | reverse complement strand
GGAGGAGGGGGGGAGAGGGAGGGTCATGGCTCCACTACCAAGCAGGAGAAAGCGATTACGGAATTTCTTGGTCTCGTGTTTTAATAAATATAAAGACTGAGTATAATATCGAGTACTTTCGACTGCGTGAAACTCAATGTTTCCCTAACTATTACAGTGGTAAGCCTAGTTTGTAACTGTGTTATTGTGTTATTATTTTATTTTATTGTGATCTTCTCAAGTAATTTTCAGGTTTCTGTGTAAAGTCCAGTCATTTAACTTATAAAATGACAGCTGATCGGTAATCACTTTTCTTTTCTGAGTTTATATACAAATAATCTAGTAATCGAGCGAAGAAGCGAGACATAGAGACAGAGTAGTCAGAGTGAGAAAGAGTAATCGATAATACGACGATACTTGACCAATTCATGAGTGCCAGTTCAAGAGGTAGATAAGAGACCTAAACAGGACGCGACTTCATCCAGCTGATAATAGGAGCTGCGCTGTGCTTGATATAAATATCGTTTTTTTACTGCATCTTTTCACAAAGTAGGTTTTCACAAAAAAGGTGATCTTTAAACTGACCTTATGATTCTTAAACCATCGTTCGTAATCTACACTGCGTCTAGCACTTCAGCTTGGCCCGCGTCCTGTCCGGCATCAGCCATGGGTTCGTTCGGGCGCTATTGTCTAAGTGTCCAATAAACAGCTGGTAAAATCCCGTATTTTTACACTGACAGACAGACAGACAGACAGCCAGACAGACAAGCAGAAACACACACACACACACACACACACACACACACACACACACACACACACACACACAAACTTAATTGATCATGCATCTGAACAATTCATGAATTTTACATTGACACTTATCTCAGTATTTCACATCCGCCAGTTACACAAACTGGTGCCATGTGTTTGTTAGAAATTTCATGTATGTTTATCCACAAATTGATTTTTGGATGCTCATAATACAGTAGAGTATTGTTCTAACTTGAGCTAACAAGTTCCTGGGTCTTGATTTGTCTTTGTCGTGGAACGTTGTTTTGGACTGAACAGAGATGCCTTTGTTTCGTCCATGCGGCTTAGTGGAAAGGGCCGTCCTTGTAGTCTATGAGCGGGCCTTAGCTTAAGGAAATATTAGGGGTACGTTTGTGGTTGATGCCCGCCAGTCACAGTGATGAAGGGTGCACATCGACTAGAGGTTTGTTAGAAAGTGACGTCTTTTGCCATCACGGGAGGAGAAGGCTTGGCAGCATGGCGACAACCATCTATGGTTTCAGATTAGTTAGTGGAGGATGTGGCAAAGTTCAAATCAGGTATGTGCACTAATGAATGAGGCAAAGATATAAGCATAGCAAACACCACCTATAAGTCAGGGCATTATTTTTTGTCTCTTCCGCATTAATCGCAGCCATCTTGGCTCGCCTAGAGACTGATACATCCTTTGCTAAGGATGGGGTGTGGCTTACTCTGTCGCGGCGCCACAGGGCCAAAACAAACGCAGCTTTGTGTTTACTCCTTACGACCCAGAAGGCCGATATTATATTTTGGTCTGGCCTTAAAAGTTAATTGAAGGTATCCCGAGAAACGGAGAAATCGGCCTTACACACTCTACGTCATTTCCTAGGTCCGAACATGACTTTACCCCAGGATCTCAGGGACTAGGAATTTACATTGTGTGTTTGTAAGTGGGGAGGGCGGAATAGGGGAGGGCAAGATTTAACCACTATTTGGGGCGCGGTAAATTACATTTGCGGACGCTCGCCTTTTATAATGCGGTTACAAATCTCGCCGAAGAAATGTCAGTAAACAAGAAATATGGCCCAGGATTCTCCATTTCATAAGACAGTTTGCAAGCATTTAGTGCGGGGCGAGGCCTTCGAAACAGCGGGAGCCCAGCAAATGATACTTTTGCTACCAGGTTAATTCGACAGTGATATCGCCATCACCACCCCTCATCACCACCACCACCACCACCACCACCAACAACAACAACGACAGAAGCAAGAACTGCAGTAACATGAACAAAAACAAGAACAACAAGGCGATAGTCTAGCACCAACACTCTGACGAAATGGATTCGCCACAGTCAATCTAAAGACGCTGGGCTTCGCCTGAATGAGAATAGCGCGTTACGTCCCCCTTCCTTGCTCTGACAACCACTGATGGTCAGCGAGACTCGAATCCGGAGGCAAGTCACGAAACCGACCAGATATTATCGGCAGGAGCGGACAGATCACGCAATGTTATAAGGAAGGAAAGGGATCTGACCGGGTGAGATCAATTAAAAGGGAACAATATTAGTATCGATTTCGACTTAGTCTCGAGCATTCTGTTTAGTCTCCTTCCTCAGATGGTTCCAGAAGATAGACAGGCATATATTTTTAAGAATTTCATTTTACTTAAGCGTCAAAGTAAAACGAGGGGCGAACACGTTTATCACGAAAACGCTTCATATGAAACTAGCCAAAAGTAGCCATATCACGAAACATTTTTAAAAGTCCCAACAGTTTCTTGTATCTTATTTCCCTATACTTATTACAAAATGCGAAAAAGATCGATTACAAAGCATTTCTAAATCCTTCACTACCCCATTGTTTTTCGCTGATTAAATCATTGTCTTTCACTCTCAACAAATTGGCCCCGAGCAAACCATCCCAGTCCCTGACTTACTGAACTCAATGCCAGACAAAGGCTTGCCATTCAAGGCGGAGGGACCCTTAATTTTCCTTATCGCGGATAGTTCGAAATATGCTACTCATACGAAATGCCTTAGCAGACTGAGTTGGTTAGGTCCCTGCGAACTGACAAACTGGGAAGCCACATCCCTTCTTTACATTTTGTGGGAGTCCTGAGCAAAGGTTCTGCTTTTGGCTGGTGCGCGCCAGTCACAGTGAGAAAGAGTGCACACTTCTAGAGATCTGTTAGAAATTTGTTGTCTTTTGTACAAAACAGGAAGAAAAAAAAAACTTGGCAGCAACCGTCAACGGTTTCAAATTTGTTAGTGGAACATCTTAACAACGGCTATGTGTCGGAGGAGGATGTGACATGAATCACGGGTGGTCTGTTTGTTAAATGAATGAGGCAAAAATGCAAGTATAGCAACCACTACTCGCAAGTCAGTACTCTGTTTCCCGTCTCTTCCGCATAGTCGCAGTCATCTTGGCTCGCCTAGAGAATGATACTTCTTCCTTTGCTAAGGGATGTGTATGGCTTACAATTTTGTCAAATTGCAAAAACTAAACAAACGGAGCCCGGGTCCTGCCAATTTCGATTTAAACGTGTTCAAGCGTATAATGTATACCGAAATAGAGAAAGGAGGCTGTGATCCCGCCCGAGCCCACGACTCTAAACTGGTGTATATTCAGCGTTTTACTGTACTCCCTAGCGACATTGCCATTGGTCGATACTAGTCAATATTATTGCCATTAGTGTAAACAAATTTCATTCGTTCCATTTACCTGCCGGGTAAAGTTCGATAATCCAATTTCACGTCATCCAGCTGCTTCCCCTGATTTTAAAACGGTCTTCTTCAGGTACCCTGCCGTATAGATTCACCACCCGCGCGAGCCCTAAGGAGTCATAAAATGCCGACTTGCATCTTCGGGTTCCCTTTTTCTGAGCTCTTTGGGAGGTGGGCTTGGTGATTTGATGGGCGTGGAATTAACCACAATGCACAATTTTCGATTATCCATGTCTGCAAGCTGTCCACCTCAGCAGTTCTCTATGGCTCTGTGCACCCACCCAACTTACTAGTCCATCCAGAAATTTCGTCTTTGTCTTCCTTTTCTTCGTTTACCATTTCATCATACCCATTCCACATTCGCCTACTTTTTTTTTTTTCCTATTAGCAACTGTAGTCATTCTTCAAATGGGATTGCCATGTCTGAATTCTGACTGTTTGACACATCTCCTCTATGAAGCTGTGTAGGTCTTATGAGCACCGGGACAGATCTAGATCTAGAGGCAAAATTGATTTTCATTTTGAGTTTTTCGGACTCCCTTGAAACCCATGAAACAACAGAATCATAGACAAAACCAACGACACATAGGAGACAGCAATACCAACCTCCTATGCTTATAAGTTATGAAATCTTGCTCCTTCAGAAAGTACACACTGATGATATACCATCTCCTACCATATTTCTTCAGACTGCTGTACTGTCTAAATTTGTTTCTACGTTTACTTGTGCAAGTTCCCTAACACTTCAGTGATATAGATTTTTTTTAAAAAATCACTTTCCTCCGGCCTCATACAATGACTTGTATGTACAGACCCATACGGAAACAGAGGGATGTGTTTTTGCACACGACACTGCACTGCAGTCTTGTTGACCCCGGAACTCCAGCAAATTTTGTAGGCAATGAACAAGGAAAACCTCGTCCAGAGTTTGGTTAGGGTTAGGGACTAGAGAAGGGGTTGATTAGAGGATGTAAAAGTTGGGAAGGTTCCTATAATTATTATCGTCTGCTCCGATCCTTTTACTAAGCCGTAGACGGAAGCGTGCTATAATATATCGCATGAAGGATGTCAAACCGTAAGGTGTACGAGATGCCAGTGACAGGCAACCTAAGTATGTTATTAGATATAACATTTATCAGGTTTATACATGATTTAAGCGCAATACCATAGACCTGTGTTGATGATTTGAACCAGGAGGTGAATCGTGGAAGTCCGGCAAACTTCGTAAATAAAGCCGAAAAGCTGGAACAGTCCCCGAATTTATACATTGATTGGCGGAGGGAACAGCGTGCCGTGTGCATAAGCGAACATTCTATTGCTGTCTTAGACTACACCTGCAGTGAAAAAAAGGGTGCGTGACTTTCCCAGTTGTAAGAAACCGGATCATGTGATGTTGCTGTAATTAAGACTAAAGAGTATAGACACACTGGCAGGCACTGGCCGCAGGGCTGATAGAGACAGGTTTCCTTAATTAGCCCAGTGAAGAGTAATACGTTCAGAATTAAGACTGACGGTGCAGAACGTCTCCTATCCAAAAACTGACATCTTACAGCACGGCATAGCTTTGCACACGCATATACTAAAGCTCTGTCAAAATGAAGGTGGGAGGCGTCAACGTTATTTCTAGGTGAGGGGAATGGTGAGAAAAGGAGGATCCCATGTTGGTGTATGCTACAACTAACATTCACTCCCTTGAAGTCTTTTGCGTCTACGCGACTGTTATGTCGATTCGTTTCACGTGTCCTCTGGTGAAGATTCTGCGCCCGAACGTTACCATGGGGAGGCAAATCTCGCCTACAAACAGTCTTGCACTGTGGCTTGACTCACATATATATGTATGGATTTGTTTTCACATTTTTACGCACAGAAATGGGAACGAACTTATTAAAAAAGTCTCTAGAAATATATCTGGAAAAAAAAACACCTCTCATATAAAATGTTTGAATTCTCATGAGAAAAGTAAGAACCACGGCATAGACCCAGTGCGAAGACCCAAACAAGTCAGCTCATGCTCATTTCACATTCGCCCGAATCATTTTTTTTTCTTTTGATGCTTTGACATGTTTCTACCACTCTGATCTTCCGTTCATCTTTTCAACAATTAACAAACAAACAAAAAAAAGTAATGTTTTGTTTTAATGTTGTTTTCCCCATTTTCAAAGCTAACTCATATCTACCTTATTATTTTGTCTTGGGCAAAGGGTTCAGAGTGCTCGATTTCTCAAAACCTCAAAAAGTGACGTTAATGTTGAGTGAGCACGACGTCATGCTTAGAGCCTAAGGTTTCAATCATAAAACAACTGAAATCTCAGGTAACAAACAAGGAGCAGAGGTACTTGAAGGATCCTGAAAAAACAAATAATCTAAAGAACATGGGGTCTCAAATATATAATGCGTGGACTTCGAGGAGAAAATCAGTATTTCATTTAAACAGCCTCTGGCCAAAAACATTAAAAGCGTGGAATCTCAGAGGATAATAAAGACCATGGAACAGACAGAATAATATAATATGCCTAAAAAAGACCTCTTTAGGTCGAAAATTTATGATAATATATCTGGTTTATAATTTTTATATGTATGTGGAACCCACTTTTTACATTTATTCTAAGGTGCTAAACTCTCGTAGCGCGAGATTACTCAGGCTCCGCTTCCCGCTGGCTGCGTGACCATTGTTACAGATAATGACCGTTGCACATGTTTGTCTGGCGGTTGATCAGGTGACATTGGAGTGCACATTTCACACTGTCGCACTCAAAGTTCTGCAAGGAGATGCATATATTGCCACATTCAAACGAAGCTAGCAGATGGTAGAATATAAATTATCACCGCATCACGAGTTAAATTTAAAATTTTTGAATGGGACAGACTTACGTCTGTACAAAAGGATTCTAATCACTTCATCTAAATAGCCGTAATTTTCAAAAGCATAAAAGCCCCAGATCGCCTTTTCGAATTCATTTTCTGCTACTCAGCCAGCTAAAATATGGAATCCCATTTTAGTTACCATGGCCTCAGAGTGAGGCATGAAAACATGGAGGATTGCATAAGGCTTGCGGTCATTGGTAAACAAGCTTTGTGGTTGTGACTGGAAAACAGCGTAGCAAAATAGATAAAAATGGGCCTAGCTCAGGAAGGTTTAAACAAAGTATGAATAAGATTTATAGGGGAAAAAGCTCAAACCATAAAGTGGTATTTGGGCATGTATAATGACAAATGACCGAATTATTAAAGATCACACAAAAATGCATTAATCAATGAATCAAGAAATCAGTCAAGCAACCCGCATATCAGTCAATCTATCGTGTGTAAAGCTCTTTTCGGAAAGGTGAATTATCAGGGAACACACAAAGGCTTACCCGAAGGGCTCCTAAAATATTCTAGCCTAAAGTTTAAAAAAAAAAAAGAATTAGGAAACTGGAAAATCTATGTGTTTCCAAGGGTACCTCAGAAGCCCGCAGACATAAATGTTTGAAATTGATTGCTTTATACCTTCGGATCCCGTTGACACATAATCTTCAGTACTGCGCCAACAAATAAAAACAATCCGCACAAACTACAGTTACCCACATAGCAGGGAACAAGAAACAAAAAAAAAAGTCGTTATTATAATGAGTTATTGATTACTGCCTGACAAATATTATGGAGAATATTGCGTTTCACCTCTAGCCCTCTGTTCCCATTGTCATGCCAGGTAATGTAAATCATGTTCTCGTGTATTTATTCATGTGAACAGTGAAACTGAACCAAACCTTTAGATGGGCCCTTAACAACACAAAACCCAGTGGCGGAGAAAGTGAGAGCTATGCTTGGGCAGATTGAAATCTTACAGGATTCGATTCCAGATTCGAATCCAGAGCTAGGATTTGATGGATTCGAGTCCTGATTCTAATCCTGAGGAGAGGGGGAATATTTATGGGATCTCCGTTTGTACTTATTAGAATGACAAAAAAATAACTAAAGAGGTTTTGTTTTTTTTCATTGTATTTTCATTTTAAATAAAGCTAATGTTTACATGGTACACTTTGATAAAGACCTAAATTTTAATATGACAAAGGGATATCTTACAATCCGAATCTTTTTTCTTCCTTTTTTTTTGCTTTACATTTCTTGCGAAACGAAGGATTCGAAACCACGCCTATTTTAAGATTCGAATCTGGATTCGAACTCAGGGTAAGAGGATTCGATGGATTCGAATCCAGATTCCAATCTCACCCATCACTACTGAGAGCCACTGCACCGACTTACTAATAAAAAACATAGCGAAAAAAAAATCAGATCTGGTCTCCTTAATAGTAATTGAAAATTATCCAGGCATAACTCGATCCGGGTACTGACATTTGATTAGTCGATTTATACCCAAGCAGCAACAAACAAACCCTTGTAACAGGTCATTCCATTTAATCGTGTTTATGTTGTACCGTTTCGTGCCTGTCAATGACCACTTATTGCGTTAGTTTGCCTTTTATGTATAAAATTAAAGCCCAAATAAGTGAAATAATTCAAATCAATGAGACACTTCATTTTACGACAGCGACAACATTTTGTTTGCCTTCTGGTTTGGATAGCCTACAGTGACATTCTCGGCGTACTCTCAAACGCGATAAACTTTATCATACGCAGTAGATAGTTGCAACACCTCGGATGCATGGAAATTGTTACGATTTATTGGGGTTGCAATAATCTCTTGAGTTTCAGTTGGAAAGTCAGTATTTTGTTTTCTGACAATGTTGCAACTGAGCGCGAGTTGCCGATTATGCGAACTGCTATCAAGCAGGAACAACTTAACTGTCATCCGCGTTCGTTCGTTCGTTCATTCCTTTACTTGCTTCTTTGTTTGTTTGTTTGTTCGTATGTTTGCTTTATTAAGATGATAACTTAAAGCGTTACCAAACGATTTTCCAGAAAATTTGTTGGATAAGTAGGACATAAAACTGAGGAAAAGGATACTCTTACAATGGGAATGAATGTTTGAATCAGGATTCTGAACACGCAACCTCAAAAGTTTTCGTAGTAAGAACTTTTTATCACTAAAGTCATAATCTATTTCATTCAAAATATACAGAGGTTAAAAGGAAATTCCCATATGTCATTTTCCTCACAATCAGAACCATTTCTTAAAATGAAAAGCAGTATAAATGGAAACCTATTCAAAAATAACTCTGAACAATATGTATGTGATTTTACATTTGATCTTTCACTTGACACATGTTCAGGTATGTCGGTCAGTTTAGATATGCACAGAAAAATGTTCCGACTTGTCTGCGAGTATGACTATTTGCACCACAGGTAACACGTGTATAGTTTATGATGTATATAGCTCTGGATTAAATGCTGTATTCAAATGCTGGGGNGGGGGGGGGGGGGGTGTCAGAAATGTAGACTTGACAATATCATGATTTACCATTAGAAAATCACGTCATGGCGTGTCAGTGAATTTTCCTGGCCTAGAAATCTGGATAGTAAGATACTACCATTAGAGCACACGCTGAAGCAAGGGTAGACTATACAGATTAGGAGAATAGAAAAGATAGTGACGAAAGCGTATATGTGACTCATGCATCGAGTATCCCCGAAAACACAGCTGTCATCCCAGTTTCCCAGCACTGCCTTTCAGGGTCAAGTGTTTCGGGAGATGGGAAGGGTCACTTTATCAATAGAACTTCCTAATTAGTGAAGTGCGACGAAGTTCACTTCCGGTTTCAGCAAAATAGTGTGACTGCATCATCAAATCTCGCCTCCGAAAGTAAAAGATCCATTAGTCAATAGAAACATATAGCAGAATCATATGAGTCAATTATATATTTCACTGACAACAGAAACATAAAAATTGGAAGCAGTGATTGCTGGACTTGTGGTTTACGATACCTGGATGCGTACATAATAACTGAGAGAAACCTTTGTGATTTGTAAATCCCAGTCATTGACATGTCACTGCCTAAGGCTTTATCAAAATTTGCCTTACAATCAAATGTAGTCCGTACACGAATAAACCAAAGTCTAATACATTCTCCAGTCTCCGCATTTTGTATTTTGCAGTGACAGAGAAGATCAAAGACGCAATCGGATCATTAATTTATACTGTAAATCGGGAAATATTGCGTGCCGCGCTCTGAAGGCCGAGTCAAAAATGGCCTTTACATCGTAACACCTTACATACGTTCAGATCCTTGAGCGATTTCTGCGCTCCACTTCATCTTGGCGTGACAGTACAGTAGCAAATTATACAGTAGTTGCAGTGGCGTTAGTGGTGGGCGGTATCGTTGATGGGTTTTGATCATTTCGAGACTCAGATTTCGATTTAGAGACTTAAGCTCTGGAGTTATATACCATTTCGAGGTAAGCGGCGAAGTTAATGTCTGACCCATTTTCCCCCATTCTCTCCTCCAATTTCTTGGAAATCTTTTCCTTACATGCCTTGCTTCGCCCACCTTGGCGGCAATGAAATAGCATCAAAAGTAAGAAGTGAAAGTTTGATTCTCTTTTGATCCTTAGACATACTAACAGCAAGTAACATGCCCCATCATCGAGCCTACTGTGGCTGAGTATCAAAACAGTATTGAAAGAATTGAAATTAATTTCGATCCTCTTGCGATCTTCTGTACCAGACAAGCTACTGATATCTCAGGGCAAAGCAGGTTACTGATATCAACAAAAATGATGTCGAAAGAAACGCAAGGTATCGAAAGTATCAAAAAGTATCGATATTTTTTATTGCCTATCCAATACTAGGTTTCTTAATCGAAATAAAATCCAAACGTTGGATACTTGAAGCTTGAAGGCTGAGTATCACGATACTTTACAAAAAAATAAAAGGGGGTCTCGGCCCACCACTGAGTGGCGCAAGGCTTTCAGTTTCCGACATGTTTGTGTGCTCCACCTCATCTTGTCGTGATGGAGTAGATCACTCTGTGCACGGTAACTGCAGTGGCGCATAGCCACTTATCCACTAAAGATACGCTGGAAGTGGTTGCAGTGTTTATAGGAATGGCAAAAACGTGGTGATGGTAATTTTTTTTAAAATACAGACTTAAAAGAAGAAGTGTTAAAAATAACGCCATTTTTGCACTGACACTTCAGAGCTTGCGCACTGAAGATGGGATCTCTTATCATCGTAAGAACTACGGTAACGTTGCATTATAAACGCTGCTATCATTGCATTCAGCACCAATGCACTTATGTAATTCTTACTATGGTTTAAGAGATCCCAAGATGAATGCATAGGCTTTCAACTCACTCAGCTGTGGCTAGTTTCACTATCATGCCTTTGAAATATGAAAACGCTCCGCTCCCCCAAACTGTCTCTGAGTCTTGTCACCGTCGACGGAAATGAATTCTCACAGACTTTCAAAGTCGCATAAAATCATACAAGTATATCATGTCCCACCATAAAATTCTTCTACTCAAATGAGTCTTTGGACGATGAATCCATCAAAACTGGAACGGCATCAACCGGCTTCACTTAATGCCCTCCTGTACTCTTTATTTCTATTTTGTTTAAGACAGAAAAAAAATCATTTTTCTTCTAAAGTTTCTTTTTACACCAAAATTTCTTTGGAAGAAATCCACCTCATTCAGAGCTCAAATTGGTAAACCGTTTTCTCGGCAGGTGTACTTGAACTGGAAGCGCATGTCATACTCACAGACGATGCCACATAATTTCTCTCCCACCTCATATAATTGAGGCGATAATGGACGGTTCTTCACACTCTGTCATTGATAACAGTGACTGAAAATAGCACTGAATGACTGTGTATGTGTGACTCTACTCCCACATCAGACTTGATATTTACGGCCTGGTTTCATCGGAGACTGGAAGGGGAAGGGGGTGTGAGAAGAGATAACGAACTAAGAGAGGAAATAATAAAAGAAGGACAGACAAAGGGAAGGACTAAAGAAGACCAGAATGGAAGGACGGATGGATGGATGGATGGATGGATGGNCTGGAAGGGGAAGGGGGTGTGAGAAGAGATAACGAACTAAGAGAGGAAATAATAAAAGAAGGACAGACAAAGGGAAGGACTAAAGACGACCAGAATGGAAGGACGGATGGATGGATGGATGAATGGATGGATGGATGGATGGATGGATGGACAATCCGGAAAATGAATAAGGTAGAAGAATAAAATATAAAAGAATTAACAAATAAAAGGCCATACTCAAACATGCTTGAACATTAGACCAATTGAATGAATGACAAAAGAGGAAAGTAGGACAAAAGGAAGGAAGAAGGAAAGAGGAAAAGAAGAAGCGAAAGAAAAACCATAAAAGGAAGGAAGGGAATAATGAGAATAACGAATTATGCCTTGATTGATCAGAATGATGTATGGAATAGATCCTGTCCCCAATGAACCAGCATGCGAAAAGCGAAAACAAGGCTGTTTTTTGGCAATTACCTGCACAATTGTCCACTTATCACATCTGTTCTTCTGAAAAGCGAGTGAATCCTTCAGATGTTACAGTTATTGACAGTACTCCTGCGTGTCCTGCATACGGTGATTGAAGGGGACTTAACCTTTGAACAATCCCAAACAATTCTCGTGGAGACGACAACTTTCCATGCACAAAAAGTATTTTTTTCTAAAACTGAAGAAAAGTGACATTTACTATCGGACCTAATATTTGTAAGTTTGGTAATCGCCGCTTGCTGCTATCTCTGTCCAAAATTAACCCAAAAAACACTCCTCCACTTTGATTAGATCATGTAAAGATCAGAGGTCCATTACTTACAGGTAAATGATGAATGACAAATGCCTTACTATCCAACAAATGACCCTTAAAACAATATTACATAAATTACGAAATCCCATAAACTCAGAAGCAGGATACCCAATTTTTGACTAATCTTTAAAATCCTTCCATCACTTTCCCAGCACTTGTGTAAACATAATGTTATTAAATTCACTATGAGACTTAATCTACTCGGTAGAACAAGTCAGTCACGGTGATTAGGAGCAAAGTTTGACAACACTCACCACACAATATAGACTACTGTTGATGAGTCTAGTCCAGTCGAGATTTTCCAAACTTTTGCTCCGAGACAAAACTGGGGAGAGAAATCACTATGCGAAGTGACACAACCAATCTACCACACAGTCTTAACACGATTACCTAAGAAAACTTATCTTCTCTCCCTTCAGGTTTCATACCCTGCTATTAAACCAGAAAAAAAAACTTACGGACGAGAGATCTCTATGTCAAGTGTTGATCCCGTGTGCGACACTCGTCATACCTAGAAGCTAACAAGCATTAAAGCTCCGACCCCACAGCCCACCATTATCGACAGTCACTGTAATGTGCATGGCAGCTTGCGCTGTTGGGCCCGGCCATGTCGCATGAAGGGGTTGTTCCGCTCGCGGCCCGTGGTATCGTTTGACTGACTGACGAGGCTGGAGTGGAATCGTTTGAGACTTGATGAGGGAGTGGGCCGCGCTGATAGTTCTGAATCTCATTCTAAAAGTGTTGGTTTCGCTCCATGCCTAAAATTATTATTTTTTTTTAATATCATAAAATCTCTCCTCATGCTCTGTCTTAGTGGTCGGTCGTTTATTTGGCGAGATTTATAGGTGTCTAGTGTGCTTGCCCTCTTCGGAGACTTATAAAAAAAAACAAAATTACGCTAGATAAACATCATCAAGGATGAGTTTGTGCAATGAAAATGTGTTCAGTCTTACCCTTACATTCAGGCAGTGGGTTAATCTCTTGTCTCATTTGCGAAACTTTTCTCATATATACATGTACACTACACACATACTTTCTCCTTCTCTTCTCTCTCTCTCTCTCTATCGCTCTCTCTTGCTTTCTCTCATCCAAGCCATTAACTTTTCCTTATCGTTCTCTTTCAACTTTAGTCTTTATTATCTTTCAGAACGAGTGTCACTTTAGCCTTCTCCCCTCTCTCTCTCTCTCTCTCTCTCTCTCTCTTTTATTCATAGTGTCTCCCTCAGAAACCTTTCCATGCGATCCTCCGCTTGTCTGTCTCTACCTCCTCTCTCAGTCCTCTCCCCGCCCCTACAACACAATCGCTACTATATCTTCATCTGTTTTCTCTTCCACATTAAAATTTATTCTTTCGTCGTCTTCCTCAGCACAACAGAGTTTCTCCACTCCTTCCACTTTTTCCCATCTGATCTTCACACAGTTCAGTAGCATCTCTCTTTCCTCACGTACCTCTCTCTCTCCTATGTCTTTGTTCATCCCATCCTTTATACTTCTCAATAGATGTTTCTCTTGGCAGAAGAAATAATGCTTGCAAGCCAGCCATCGAATATTGTAACAATTTGATCAGAAACCCAGCGGAACAATCAGTCTTTGATGATTTACCGATCTGGTTTGTCTTCCTTATTTCCTGTCGCACACTTTAGGAACAATTACATTAAATAACGTAAGAAGCGGTTTTTTTCCCCTCCATTATCAAATTTTTGCCAATTTCACAAGTTCAGCTTGACACGCTAAAATTACTTTCTGCATAAACAATTTCACTCAAAAATTGTTAAAAGGCGTTAGATTTGTAAATAATTGCAAAGTGATGTTAACGGGCAAAAAAAACAACAACACAGAATGTCATTACTTCCAATTACTGATCCTTATATTTGGACGTTATCGATTACAGTATGTTTTCTATCAGTACGAATCAAAATTGCCCGTCTAACGATTTGAACTCCAGATTCCGTCATTCCGGATTACTCTATTACTCTAGACCTCTCCGCTCGTACACACATGAAAAAAAAATATATATAAAGTGGAGCTCGCCAAAATTTTACCCTTGTGCAAAACCATTTCTGATTTTTGTGCGAAATTAGCTTCTCTCTGCCCAAAAAAAAAACCACAACTTAAAAAGTAAAAGCTGTGACTCTACAAAACCTAAAGAGCAGCCATGCCGTTATAAAGTCAATATGAACAGCAAAGACAAAATAACAACAAAGACACAGGACAATAACAACAACAGCAATAACAATGAGGCCCCGACGACGTTGGATAACATTTTCAGAGACCGGAAATAAAAGACTTTAAGACAAAATGCCGTAAATGTCTGTGGGGCAGCGGTAAAAGAAACCCGATAAAAAAGTATGTGTTTAAGGAATGGCGAAATATAATGGTGAAAAAACGTAGGAAAGGTGTTATTTCATGGAATAGAAATATGCATGTATACTAAATGCTTTTACTGCTACCTAAAGTAGGCAAAATAAGCTAAAACGGTCGAGCTGGTGAATGAAATGTTTTGTCACAAACTTCTTCAAATTGCTCTACCAACTCACAACATTATTTTCATAACTTGAGATAACACTGGCAACTTGTGTTAGAACTGGACAGTATTATTCATTCATTATTATTAATACTGATGCCATCGCTCATATTACCGAACCATTTATGAGCTTGCATTAAACACCCTTTGCGGAAATGCTACTTTGGCAGGAATAATGGAGAGCTTGCGCGTTAACGATGGGTTTCTTACCACCAAAAGAATTATATTAACTCTGCATGTTGAACATCATAAAGGATGCATCTTTCACCAATGCATTAATGTAATTCATTCGATGGTAAGAGATTCCATTGTTAATACGCAAACTCTCAAATATGGCTGAATTTCAGTGGTACCGTGGTCCAGTTTCCTGTGTTTTCGGGTACACATGCACCTAATCTTTAACTAGGGTTCGTCTAGTGATTTGTTGTCAGTGGAGATAAGTGGTTGCCGTTGTCTCCTCTATGTCTACAGTACCGTTATTTCAACGATTTAAAGGGAGCGGTTGAAATTTCAAGCCGATATTGATTCCATCTCCCTCGGAATTCGAAAAACGACGCATATTGTGAGCGCAATCTCCATCAGCTGGAATAGTTAAAGCACTCAGGCATGGCAATCCCATTCGAACAGTGGGGTCTGTCGTTAGTATATAAATAAACGATAGGATAACAGCGACTTTATGTTTCGAGACATCGATAAGATTCACATTATTTTATTTTGGGTGACAGCAAAACATCTTCCTGAAGATGACTCAGGTTCTTGACATCTATATCGTAATGGAGACATCCATGGCCGCACCTGACAGGTCAGAAGGTGAAGTTTTGTGGTAAAAGGAAACATGTGCCCCGAAGGGACCTCTGTCTTTGGATCAAAGAGTAATTATAGCGGGACGGCCTGCTGAATGTGCACTAATCTTACCCATAATTAATCTGCAGCTAATTGTTGTGCGGTGTCATTGTTGCCACTCTGATCATAATGCTTTTACCTTAGGCCCCACAGCGAGGGTTATTTTACTTTACATACCTTACGCATCGTGACAGTCGTTAGTCAGGCTAGACTCTAACTGATCAGCGTTTTTCCAAAACTTGGTATGTGGTCTGTGAATATATTTTTTTTTAAATAAAGAGTAATAACATTAAGGTAATTGGTCATCACACATGGTATTTTTTATTTACTGTTAAATGACGTAAACTTTGAAGGAGTGCAGATTTTTTAGTTCATTTAGATTTGACACAAAAATGCATGTTTGAATATACCACCAACTCATTTTTCAAAGAAAACGCATTTACTAAGTTTTGGAAGAATACTCTTCAATTAAGCTGTGCTTCAAAAAGTAAATATTCTCAAGTTTAAGTTTACACGCAAACTAAGTAATGATATTAAATTGGTTACAGGCTTTTAGGCTAATTGATTCTGTCATTTTTACTAGATCTTGGTGGGCTCATTTGGCTTTTTGAACTGACATCCTTCTCCTTCCTCCAGTTTTCATTTACAGGTACTTCTCTGTGCTGACAAAGGTCAAAATAGATAAAATAGAAAAGCCACCATGTCGTTTTTCACACTTTACTCTTATTTGTCCCTTTGGATCATTTTGTCTGAGCCCAAGAAATGTGGTAATATAAAGAAAGTGAAATCTGCTACAGTAAAACCCCTTATATGTAGGTCCTCAAATCAGATCTTGGCCAGTAACATTGTAGATTTGGGTCAGAATGTGTTTCATGTCAGTGAGAGATGAATGGTGTGTTCACTACGACAAAAAACAAAAACTAACTTTAGAAGCAAAGTAAGTAGCACACACTCCAGAATTTTAACGTAAAAAGAAAAAATGACAACAGATAATTCACCCTATTTCATCCTCAAGTTGAAACTTAGCCAGTAATATTTTAGGCCATGTGTTTCATGAAAGTAAGAAATAAATCGTTGACTTATAAAATACAACAACCTAGAAGCAAATACAGCAGCACATACTCCAGAAAAAAAAACAACAAAACAGTAAACAGTTTATTTCATTCTATATTTCATGACTTTACCCGTTAAGTTCTCCCTATCCACAACCACACAAGAGCTATTTTACCATACCGTAGGGTGAAATCCCGACGACTGGCAACGTCGTGCGGGAGCAGCGTCCTGAACGGAGATTAGTGTGGCTGAACTAAATACTGTATCAGCTTCTACTTACTGCTAAACACATACAAGGTCAAAGCTTTTATTAGATCATAGGCCAACACTCACTGTTTCATAATACAATAGTACATGCACATAAAACAGTGTAAAGACGCATATATATATATATATGTTCCCCATGCAGTTTCTACTCATCTACCAATTTCTTAGCTAGCTGACACCCAGACGTTCGAGAATTAACGCACAAATCATGACATTAATGCTGTTATCAATCACTCTCTCACATCACACTACCTACACATAGCACACACCTACGCAAACCACCATATCTGTCAGTTCATTCTTCTAGCCTACGACCTTTTTTTTTTTTTTTCTGCAGTGGGAGTATAAATCTGGACTTGACATTGTCAGTATTTCTATGTTATGACTCATTATAGAATTTTTGTTTCCACCTATGGCAGGACACCCAAATGTCACATTATTGATTAATAATAGTTAATAATAATGATTATTGCCTCTATCTGGGCTCGAATAGAGGGGCTACCGAAGTGTACTGTCCGTGCTGAAACATTATGACGTAATAACGAGAACAATATGAGGTCTGAAGAAAGACGGCTTCGCCTGAATATTTTTACTTGCTCACTAAATTGTCATGTCCTTAAAACTTTTATTTATCGGATCGTTCATCATCGCCCGCTCACGAATTTTATCGTACCGCCCACTTTCGCCTGCTAAACATCCAAAGTTTTACAATAATGAACATAGATTTAGAACAGTTACAAAAATACTACGCTGTGTTCATTTTCGATATTTCTGACTACTGTTCCATTTACAGGGTAATAATGTTTCTTTCCATTTCATTAGCTTTTCAGTTAATTTCTGTATTTTTATATGATTTTGCTTGTTTGTTTGTTTGTTAGTTAGTTTGTTTACGTTTTTGTCCGTTCTACCTGTTGTTTTTTTCTTGTGATTGCTGAAAAAGCATATCTGCTGAAACGTCCTCAGTATTGTGTCATGATTTCTGTAAAGCTTTATACCTGCTTGCTCTTTACTTTCCTACACATTTTTTTGTGTGTGTTATATCCTTGTTGCAATGAGTTTTGTCCTTTGATCAAAAATTTAGAATAATTACAAAGGGTGTCTAGGCTGATAATCAAAGAGGGAAGTTGTTAAGTTCGTACATGAATTAATGGATCCGGTTGCTGGACTCCTTGCTACTAGGTTAGACAAGCGCTAAGCTAAAATGACGGTTACCCAAATGATCGCAAATTCTTCCATAAAGTGGTTAAAGATGCTACTTGGCTACTGCTCTTGACAGGTCGGCAGATGGGACACAAACAACTGAGGAAGGTTGACTAGACAACATTTGGATGTTTGGAAGGCTTTTGCTATCCTGTATCCGTGTGACGGTAAAGTCGGGACTAACATTTTGCATTGTAAGTCCTTGTGGATCAAGACTGGCGGAAAATTATGACTTCAAACAAAGAAACAAAAATCATACGTGGTGATGAAAACATAACAAGTGTCACTAAGACAAAATGAAAAATCAGCGGGAGACGCCTAAATGTTTGTATTTACAAGCACGTAGATGTGTTAAAAGAGTGACCACCAGGGACTGTTGAATCCCATTATAAATTCAACCATTAGATTGTACATCCAACACATAACGGCGATGTAATTTCTGATTAATGAAAAATATAGCACATCATGTGACACCACCTAACAACTGGATCCATTAATTACGACTATATCATATGGGTCGGCCTAACATTCTAAACAGAACGATTAAAATTACTGAATTTGATTAAATCTGTCAAAAACAACCTTGTGCGCTAAGACGGGTGATATGCTGATGAATGGATCTGATCAGTGAGAAACCTTTATTGATTTCACTTTATTGCAGCTTCATAGTAGTGTGGAAAAGCTGCAGTATTAAGAGAAGCAAGGGTGCGATTAAGCAAGTTGTTTGTTTTTCACCTTTATGCGAAAATGTCATCATTTGTAAAGGAAAATTGCAGTTATGGACAAAAATGCGCTTAAGCGAGTTTAATATTAAGCACTGTCCACTGTGCCTCCTTGCAAGAAAGCATAAATTTTTCCTTCGACTTGAGACTGTTTAAATGGACGTCGTACATTTTATTAATGACACTTATTTTCTTTCTCTCGGATTGTGGTCTCTGATCTGTTAACTTGCGCAGTCGATTTAATTATATTACGAGCCGGATAAGATCTTATGCAAAATCACCCTGCTCCAGGTTTACTTAGAAGATCTGTAGAGATTATAATGTCCATCAACAGAAATTATAGTTAAAAGGACAGGAAGAGATATTAACTTTAGATATTTGCTTTACAGCCTAAAAAGCCACACTATTTTTTTTCAAAAACTTTAAACCACGTATATTTCCTTCCGCCTATTTCCAAGAAACAGCGCTGGAACGAAAGTCGGGATTTTCATCCCGCATACCCAGTCACAATCGTGCTGCGTGACGTCATAAAGTGAAAAAAGCTACCAGACGATTGCTCAAACCGTCTGGATCAACCGTCTGAGAGTCTCTTTCGCTTTTTGAAGTCACGCAGTATGAGCGATGGCGGCTCGCGTAGGGTGACATCCCAACATTCTTGCGGCGCTTTCTCAGAAACTGTCAGGCGAAATTAAAAATGTATCAGGTTTAAATTTTAATGACAAAAAAATAATGTGGACTTATTATTTTGTGAGGCAATTAACTACTTCTATCCCTTTTACATTCAGCGCCTCCGACCGTTCAGCTCGACCGAGTGCAACCGAGTGCATCAGTGTTAGCCCTTAGGGTCGCGCTGACTTCAGATCAAGTTAGTCACAATACTACAGGCATCTTGTGTCCCTCATCCTCACCCGCACCCCCATCCACTCATCCCGAATCCTTGAGCCAATATTCGTCTTGTAGTCGGGTAAATATACAGTCAAAACCTAAAAAAAAAAAATCGAACAAAAGATTTCTCAGCGCTTTACCGAAGAATCCATCTATTCTTCCTGTCTACAGCGTAGTATACATAACGCGGATATTAATATGAATCGCAAAGACTTACCTATTTTATCAATGACAGCCGATCCCTCTATTAACTTCATCCTTTACTATGCTCTGAAAAGTGTCGAGTATTCCATGACCGTACGTGACTGCCCCCAATATAAATACATCCTGTTCTCATCAGTAGACGAGTCACTACTAAACCCATTTCATACCCATTCAGTCTAGTTGCAGCTGTTGCAGGTTCCTCTTAAATGCACATATTTAGCGCGGACTAATAGCACAGATCGGGGTTGTGAGTCCCACGCAGTTTAAACAAGAAACCCAAACAGAGCCAGAAACAAAGAGCTGATATCACAAGAAGATAATACCGTCCTGTAGCCAGCAGTGTTGGAAATTCGGCTACGTGAGCTCCATGTATATCAAGGTTTTCAGGGCGCGATACTGAATGACCGCTGAGCTCAAACGCAGATAAACTCGGGAAACAAGGCTAATCCAGATGCCTGCAAATGACACGATTGACGACAAGAACAAAACGACTAATGTCTGTATTTCACAGTCGTTACATACTCCGTCGTATTCCACATGAGTGAAGTTTGGAGAAAACCAGGATCATATAGAGCCCTTTTTGTCGGCATGAAGTGCGTTCTGAACCGGTATCACTTTGTACTGCTAAGGAGTATACGTATTTTCTGAATCTGTCATTATAAGGGTGTATTGAAAGTCACAGGAGTATTAATGTGATATACGTGTATTTACTAAACGTATGACATCTACTAGTCCGCCTATTTTGTAAACTGCCTTTGTCTTGTGTGCGTATGTAATGGATATAATATGATAATATCGTCACCGTCCCCTAATACTGTCGTAAATGCAAATCTACCAAAAATCAGTTACGACAGTGTTAGGAGACGGTGACGATATAGGAAGGGTAACTCGTAATAGCAACTACCTTATGATTTCTGGATTAGTATTCCTGTTAACCAATGGACGAAAGGAGGAATTACATGTAGTAAGAGTTAATATTGCGAAATAAATAGACTTTAAGAGGGCGATGTCCTTTAGGTGGTTTGTATCGGTAGAAGCATTAATAAACTGAATTAGCTAGCATATTTATTTTTTCGCCCCACCACGGATTCCGCTATGTTCAGTAGGAATGATGTCGAACTGTGATCCCCTGACGCTAGGAAATATTACATGCCTGCACTGCAGTTCTCTATTTGCTCTGTGACATAACATAAATTTGATTATAATTACAGCGTTTGCTCTTACGATGATATGTCAAATAGGGATGCTACGAGACGGTTTATGCCTGGACTGGGGAGGACTAAGGAGCTTGAGACTTATTATAGGACACTAATCAAATCTATTCTTCCCAGGGTCACTGGATGACCACTCGTTACTCTACTTTATCCTAAGCCTCCTTCTCCTTTTCCCTTATTGAGTTAGACCGTGGACATACAAGAGGGAGGCGAATACAGTCAACTTCGTTTTGTTGCAATTCCTCAGGAGAATGAAAAAAAAACTTGAAATAGAGCCGCTCTATGTTTTCGAATTTCATACTTGTTTTCTGAAAATGTCGCAATCCAGAGAAGTCCAGTTAAACGGCGTGTGCTTAAGCAAAGTCGGGTGCAGTTGTTTTGAGGATCACAGCTACATGTCGTAGAGATCAAAGTCGTAATACACAGCCAGTCAGTTCACTAAACGAACGATATCTTAAATCGAAACTTTGTCCCATGTAATCGCCCTCCCAAGTGCTTGGTGATGGTATAATGAACGCAGCGCGATTAGGCCTACTGATAAAACAGCAGAGCTGGACGCTCTTCCTTCCAAAGTGCACGTGCTTTGGGGTTTGGACTACCTCATGTCCAGCGCCATCACATGTATTTTTAATTTACAACAGACCGTCCCTGTCAGTGTGGCATTAAACAAAAGTACTTGTTATGGAGCTGCCATATCGATCTGCAAACTAATAGAATTTGATGACAAAATGGCACTGAGCCACCCAAAAGACGTGGGAGGGTTGGAAAACGCAACATGAAAAGCATTAGTGTACTTGTTGGCTCTTTGTCACGTGTTTATTTTGTTAGCCATATAGATGCTACCCATATAGATGCTACAAAATTATGGCACGTTTTTAGCAGTTTGCTCCCTTCTCGCCAGAGAAGATGAAGAGAAGAAACGGGAGAACTCAGACCATTTTGTAAAGTTTGTTATTATAGTTGAACGATACACAGAGTTGGTAGCATTCACGATTTTATCAAAACACATTTTTATTACAATGGCTGTTAACTTCTCAAGAAATATCAGTTCTAATTATTCATATTACTAACCAAAATACGCGAGTGAAAAAACAAAAGATGTGTCTGAGAATTTTTGGCCTTGCAAACAATAGATTCGTCAGCACGACGCCGATGATACCTAACCTACTGTTCTCCACTGTCGCTCTTTCGTGGCTATTAAATGTGATGCAGACCATGACTCTGTCAAAAACACTGATGACATGGTGGGCGGGTGTGTGGGGAAAAAGGATGGGCGATACTAGCAGGCCTCCCACGGGGTATTGGTCAGTAGACGATATAAGGGTCACCCAAGTCTGCGCATGAATTTCGTACTCACGTTTCTTGGGACAGCTAATTAAACACACTGTGTCTGGGAATAATTAAGTTCTTCCGTGAGTATACATCGATCCGAGACAAAGGAAGAGTGCGAGGTACAGGGTGAAAGAAAGAGAAGAAGAGAGAGAAAGAAAGAGAGAGTGGGAGAGAAAAGAAGAAAGATAAAGCAAGAGAGAGAAAGACAAAGACAGGGGAAAAGAGAGAGGGAGCGGGAGAGCACGAGAGATAAAGCCAGGGAGAAAAAGAAAGAACGAGAAGACAAAGAGAGAGAGATGAAGGAAGAGAATGAGAGAAAAAGAGAGAGGAAGAAAGGGCGAGAGAAAACGAGAGAGGGACAGAGAGAGAAAGAAAGAGATAATTCAGCAAGAGACTCAGACACAACGGGAAGAGGCGCAGAATTTGATAAAAAGGATTAAAATGGCTGGGAATCGGAAAAGAAGCAAATGAGCTGAGAGGGGGTCGCACATAACGTTAAAGGAATGTAAAGGAATCTGGAAAGAATCATAGAAAGATACTGCTATAATAAATAAAGCATTAGGGTATTAAGAAAAAGAAGAACTAGAGAAAGAAACGAAGTGGCGAAAGGGAGAAGAGAAAATCGGGCTGCTCACCAATGATGTCGTGGATGCGTGCACCACTGCTTCTCAACATCGCGGTTGCTCTGCCTGATACGAGTAAATCCGTGTTGTGAAGTTATCATCTATCTTCAGAACTGTCCGGAAATTATCTGTATTGGGAACTTCAATCGAGTATCTGCCAAAATGAATAAAGGTTCCATTTTTATGAGGAATCAAGAAAGCACGTAATGCATGCAGATATAACGATGCCAATCGTACCTGGTAAAAAGAGTATGCACTTTTAAATACCCAGATAAAATCAGAAAACTGGCCATTGGGAGAGGGGAAAGAGTGGGATTTAAAGTTTACAGACTTAGATAGATGTTAATACTTTTGCAGAGTCAGAGTAGATGGGCGGGTTGGCACTCAAGTGTAAGCTGTTTGCTTGTTGCTAGGTGCGTAAAGCTTTCCAGTTTACTGTGCGAAAAGGCCTAGAATCTTAGACAGCTTCATTCGCTGCTGAAGTTCTTAAAAGTCTTGAGGCATATTCGCTATATATCCAAGTTTGTGGGAAGAGTCCAGAGCGTGTCTGGAAATGTTTTGAGTCGGGACACTTTGATAAATCAGTAAGGTGCGTAAAAGCTAACAAAGCCAATGCCTCTTAGTGAAAGAAACACTGGCATCTTCATATCCACATTTTAAGTGTTTGTTCCTGCATGCGCTGTGGTAGTTGCCTATTTCCAAATGTATAAACAGAGACTAGGTCCTGTTCTCTTGGTGTCCCTTATTAGATCTAGCTCGTATTCTATCAATAGTACATGTTGCCTAACATGTACCCCAGATGAGTGAGCGAAAATAACTGCGTTGTACCATAACCTGAACTATAAATTATACATGCAAGAGAGACCTAGTCCATTTACATAGTGATGAGAACCCGTAGAATAACAGGTCATTGTCATTTTCCAGGAGAGACACGCAAAATATTGGGGAGTCCAAACCACTGGATACTGGATGCTACTGGATAAACAGCGGAAGCTTTGGCTATACACATTTGAGTTTAGTGTACAAAACAAAACAAAAAAACAATGTGTATAATTTTCTCAGGCGCCTAGCTGTTCCACATAGCCAACTCTAGAATAAATATAAAACAAGTGAAATATTTACATTTACAAATTTTGTCATAATTTGAAAACCTAGTCTGAGCATCCGCAAATCTGCGGGAATATCTGTGTGAAGCAAACGATCAAACCACATCCACAGCATTTACATGACCTCCTCTGTTAGTAATGATTGTGCTCAAACGCATAACGGTTAATTTGTCATAAAAGTCAATCGATTTTTCTTAACGCCAATCTCTTTGTAAAAACCCGCTAAATTTGAGGAATTTGGCCTCATATTGCCAAACACACACACACACACACACACACACACACACACACACACACACACACACACACAACTCTTAGCAGGAGTGTCCTTATACACTGCCTCCCAAATTTGCCGGAGGTTGGGGTCAACTAGAGTGCAGTGCGATGCCGTGTGCAAAACACAAAGCCCTCTATTGCGACAGACCCGGAGAGTTCGAAGCCATGTGAGGTACCTAGCCTCCAATCAGTGAACGTCATATTTCTCTTTATTTCAGAATGCAACCTACTATCCGTAGACAGACTAGCTGATTGAAGAAAACCAACTTAGGTTATAGCAGAAGCTTCCAAATGCTAGCCTCTGATGAGCAGGTTAGCGACGGCGGACCAAGTTTAGTCGTGAGCAATTACTGAAATGAGTGTTTTCCACGCCTAACAGATGAGCGACACTGATGAAGTCATTGCCCTTTGAAACGGTTGTGGGTGGGCAACAGAGTACAGAAACTCTATATTGTGCTCCGATAAGGGACAAAGAAGTGGGAGAGAAAGACGGCAAAGGGAATGATGAGAGAGAGAAGAACATAAGTGAGACGCAAACAAGGATTCCGAGAAAACAGAAGGTACAAGACAACAGTTGAGCAAATAGGGAAGAACAAACATAATGGCCTCAGTATCGACAGACCATTCTTAATCAGTCAACTCCAACAGAGCTCATTTCCTGTTTAAAAAGAGCAAAATGTAAATGCAAAAAGTAGTGTGATTACGTTTTAAAACATTTCCGGAAGTAAAAGAATATATTAGTCAATAAAAGGCAATGTAAGAAACATATCAGTCTATAGCCAATTGTATGGAAACGTAGAAAGCGGTGCGATGTCTGATTGAGCGTGTTACCATTACTGAGAGTAGTCCATAAAAGCTACTCCCGCAAACAAACAAAAAATAGCTCTTCCCTCTTTAGACATAACAGAAGCCATTAGGAAGGCTCAAATCATTTGGTAAGTATTGCAGCAGAAGCAATTTCATGCGTTCTCACGGTCACGAAACTGTACTTCAAGATTATTTATCAATTCTGCTTTGTTGAATTTCAAGTTCATGTTTAATCACAGTCAGAAAACACTACATCATATTGCTGAAGGCGTGTGTACAATATTTTTGTTGAATTAGATCGGTTTTAATCTGTTACTGCACATTACAGATAAAACCAAAGATGAACATAACATGGTATTTTCAAGACACACTTTATTGTCTATCGCACTGCTGGTCCTTGCCCACGGTTGTTATGAACAACATATGTTTATTGAAAATTCTGAGCTCGGGTGCCTTCGCCTATAGTGAATGTTTTGAAATCCTTTGCTTTTAGTGAATATTCTGAGTTCGTCCTCTTTTAGTGAATATTCTGAGTTACTTCGCTCTTAGTCAATGGTCTGAGTTCCTTCGCTTTTAGTTGGAGACTTTATATTTTCATGCATAGCTTGAGGATTGTGGTGGAAAGTGACGACAGAAAAGAGAGGAAAAGAAATATTTGGCCTCTTGCCCACTCTGGTCACCCCAGCGCATACCTTCGATGACATGCCCTCAGCAAAAACAATAGGCCTGCTTAGTGCCTTGAGCCATCATTAATACTCTCTTAATGCAGTGGGATGGCGAATCTCGCTATGTATTATCATTAACCCTTGCAGTTGTATTGTGCCCAAATGTCACTCACTGTCAGATTAGCTCGGTACCGGTTGTCCACTGTCTCCAGGGGCGTGTACCCATTGTCATAGTGCGAAGGTGTCACCGCGCCAAATTGCCTCCATTGTAATATTAATTGCCAAGGGAAATCTGCCTGATGGTGTGAGATGCGGGCACAAAAACCAACCCTTTAGTCGCACTATCTTAAGCACACACGGCCACTCTCTACCTTCTCCTGCTCTCGCCCCACCCTCTTCCCACACACAAATAAAGAGTGAAACTGAAAAGTCCGCTTTATCGCAACTTGCACCATGGCAAGTTCTTTTCAAAAAAAAAAAAATCAAACTTCGCACAATCGCACTTTCTTCCTCATCACATACTCTATCATTTTTCTTAGAGTTGCAATTAAGCGAAGTCGGCTGCACCTACACACACTCACTCTTATCGTCTTATCTTGACGTCATGGTCTTACCTCAACGCTGTGGTGGGCCGATAACCCTTATTTATAAGTATCGCATGTCCAGCCTTTGAGCACTAATTATCAAAAGTATCGATTCTAATACTTAGTATGGGTAGGCATTCGATACTTTTCAATACCTTAAGGTGATCCACTACTCTATCTTTGTAGAGTTTAGTACATTACTGTGGTGCGCATTGCCCCATTCCAATTCACTACATTTTTTATGCAAAATTGCGCACCAGAGTGCTGAACAGTGCATTTTTGTCTGTTGTGGATAGTGATTTTAGAAAACTGTTATCCCAAAGTACATTCGTTACTTCACAACCAGATTTCACACATGTATCAAAGACACATTAAGGCACATAATTACAGAGGGGTTTTTGAATTGTGTTTCTGAAGAAAAAGTTAGATGGAACTGAAGAAAAACGCTGTCTCTCAAAATGGTACAACGAGAATAAACCTCACAAATATAAAATGCTTCTGTAAGTATGTGCATTGCTGTGTCTTTGATACATGTGTGAAATCTGGTTGTGAAGTAACGAATGTACTTTGGGATAACAGTTTTCTAAGATCACTATCCACAACAGACAAAAATGCACTGTTCAGCACTCTGGTGCGCAACTTTGCATATAAAATGTAGTGAATTGCAATGGGGCAATGCGCACCACAGTAATGTACTAAACTCTACAAAGGTATAGTAGTGGATCACCAAATACATTTCATTTCAATACTTTCGATACCTTTCCATACTTTCGATTATGAATCGGTCGTAAGTATCGAAAGTATCGATACACAAAAACAATACTGACCACCACTACCTTATGGACAGAGGGTTCGCCCGCCCACACGGCGCCTGAGCTCATAATATTATCAATATTAGCCTGTCCCAGAGCAAGTTCTTGCCCACAGCCAACAAAGCCGATGATGGTCTCAGATAATCATTTTGATTCCATGTTCCGTCCCCCAGCTAAGAGCGCTGAATTTTCATTAGAGTGCCAGTGTGGCCTCGCCACTTAACCCAAGGTTAGGCCCTGAGTGCAGGCTGCACTTGCCAAATTAACTCATGTCATGGGCGTAGAAAGCTTGCATGAGTATGCGGTTTAAAATCTATGTGACTTTGCACCCTATTCTCCCACAAGCATTCTGCCGGAAATTCCAAGAATGAAGGGAATTTCCGGCAGAATGCCACGTCAGTTACGCTAATTTCTGCAAAGTTCTGTTTCGTTTTACATTTAAAGACTACATTAACTTCTTCTAGAAACAAACAAAACTAAGTGTATAAGAGTCAGAATCAGAAATTAGCGTAATTGAAGTGGTATTCTGCTGGAATTGCCAGTAACTGACTTTTTTGTTTCGCTTCTGTTATCATTTTATTTGCGAGCTCGCGCCCCAACGATGGAACTACACTAACTCTTCATATTGAACGAAATGTAAGAAGTGTGATTGGGGAGCAAGAGAAACAATTAATCATCTTATGTTTGAATGTCCATTTTACGAAGATTTTAGAAACTTATTCTTTAAGGATCTCTATGAAATATGTATTAAGCTTGGTAAAGATGGCTTATTTTCGGAATTTTTGCAGATGTCCAGTTTTAACAAATCACTGTTCATTTTAAGCTGTGACACTTTGGATCATTTTACTAAGAGTATCGACTTGTTATGTAAAAAATTTTTGAAACTATNCCCCGGGCGCCGAACATTTCAATAATTCGGCAAAATGACAGAGTTAACGGTGTGGGACACCAAGATCATGTGAACTGTTTCGATATAAAACCTTCAATTGTATGATTTCATCAATATGCAGCTCTTCTACTGTTTCGATGGGGCAAGAGTGCAATAACTTTAGGCGACATTTTCTAATTTTCTCAGCCAATATTCATTTCAGCATTCACTGTCTTGCACTGGTTGCATGTGATTCCTTTCCTTTTTTATTCCCCCAGAATTCATTACGTGGAATATCACATTCTATGTCAACACGGCCGATATGTCTCCTTTCTCCCCATCTTCTTCTCCCCTTCCCCCATCCTCCCATCCTTTCATCCTTTACTTTTATGCCCACAACTAATCTCTCTCAGGTGTGTTGACGTTTGAAACCCATGAAAAGAACGTGTTCAGAACAGTGGAAAGACGCATACCAAGATGCACATTGATTCAAACGACGATAATTACGCTTGGCCGCACATACAGGGTTTTTTAATTTGACACAGGTCAGCATAATTATGATTTCTAGTCATGGTCGACTTTAGACTCGCAGATCATTTATTTAGCATTAGGCCTCCTATTCCAGCTAGCTTTGTCGCATTCAACTATCACACTCTAGTTACCATTTGCCTCTTTAAACCAATATTATATTATAAAACTCAAGCAATGATCATGTCTTCTGAAAATTTTACGTCATCCTCTGTGCTTAATCAAATTACTGTGCCTTTAAACATAGGATTTTACTTTGCAGTTGGAATTATGCAGATGCCATGAAAAGGGAGAAACGGCGATTTTTGTATTTATTTACGCCGTATAGACTAACACATTAGATGTATTGAGTTTACAAAACCAGGAAAGATACACAAATATTTGCAATAGGATTTTCAAACTTCATGTTTGATGCATTCTGCACAGTCAGTGTAGTCTAGCAGAGATATCTTTAAAAATTATTCCTAGCGACCTTGGTCTGAAATGCTCTACCACCATTTGTAAACCGCTCAATAAACTCGTTCAACTTGTTATCCGAGGCCTGGAACCTTCGAGGCCCTAACCACCTCGTCGTAACCTTCATGACTTCCCCTCCTCAATAACCCCTGCAAGCTTTCAAAATGCATCACTCCCTCTAACCT
>JAWQUT010000013.1:2482052-2495117 GCA_033807755.1 Ellobium chinense | reverse complement strand
AAACAGAAATAAAACAACTGAGAGGCATAATGAAAAGGCGTGGAAGTAGTCTTACGATAAAAATTCTGAAACATATTACTTCCTCATGTTAAGTCTAAAGACAATTGATTTCTTTCTACTGGACTATAATAATTACATTATTTGTTGTCGGTTTAGCCATTTTAGCCATGGTCTCAACTGAAAATAGAATTATACAACAAAGAAGATTAATCCCGAGACCACTCTTGGTACCAAGTACGCTAGATCGTATCTATGACGCGGGTTAACCCTAGGCCTGCTGTCCTATTGAAGAAATCAAGGCTAACTAAGGGCTATAGTAGCCAGTGCGATATTAATACATTACTCCAAAGAAATTCCGAATGAGACCTGTCATTCTCCTGTCTCGACGGACATCAGGGTTAGAGACTTGCCTCGACTGATGCTCCTGTCTGATGGGCAAAAGGGTTAGAATTAAGGATGGGGTTAGGGTTGTGGGTAGGGTTTTTGGTATTAGTAGGCATGAGTTCTGCTTAGGGATGAGAACCTCATTCGCAATTCCTTTTCAATACTCTGCTATCCGCAAATTGTCGCAATGCATGGGTTGCGATTAACCGGACTGCAGTTAAGTGGAGGGTAATCGATTCCGAGAAACTCTTGAGCCGTAGGAATGTCGCTGCCCTTCTGAACAGAACCGCCCATTCCTACATGGTCCCATGGGGTCTGGGTGTAGGCGCCTGTCATTCAAGTCTGTGAAAAACGTAAGGAGCTTTTAAATGTTGATTTCACAGTATTGTTGAGCTGGCTTGAGCACTTGGCTCCGACAGAGATGACTAGATTGTCTAGTGCTTTTACGAGAGAGAAATCACGGAGGATGTGAACATAGCGAGAGAGCAGATGGAAGAGTGAGTGAGTGAGTGAGTGAGTGAGTGAGTGAGTGAGTGAGTGAGTGAGTGAGCAAGAAAGGAAGGAACAGGATGTTGATGGGTAGATGGGTGGGTGGGGGAGTAGGGGTATGAGGGAAGAAAGGAGTGAGTGAGTGAGTGAGTGAGTGAGTGAGTGAGTGAGTGAGTGAGTGAGTGAGTGGAATAAAAAAAATGATAGACGACAGGTCAGATGAACGGACAGAAAACGCCGGCAATCGGGTAGACATGTGGTCAGGTTCTCAGACAGACAATCTGACAGAATGATGGACAAGGTCAGACGGAAGACGGATTTCAAGAGGGGCAGGTTGGCAGACACAAACACAGACAGATTCGGTGCGCAATCACTACGACTTCTGTACACAGCAACGCCGCCACTTTGGAGGTCACGGGTTCTAATTTCACAAAAGCTTTCTTTCTTTCTTTCTTTCTTTTTTTCTTTCTTTCTTTCTTTCTTTCTTTCCTTCATTCTTGCTTTCTTTGCGGTCTCTAGAGTATTTTCTTCCACCTACACCTTATTGTGGGAGCATCTATTCGTATTTGCTCACACTCTGTCTCTTGTTGTTGATAGCCTATACTAATACTACAAAGCATTTAAAGGGTGTACCTAACAAAAACACAAACAGATCCAGCCAACCAAATACAGATTTTGAGCTTTATTTTATTATATTATCAATATCACTGTTATTACATGTATTTTTGTTGTTTATTACTGTTGTTAAGGTCAAAGAGTCCCGCTTTCACAATCTTACCCATATATTTAAGCGATTAGCACCACTTGTGTCTACCCCACCAATTTCAACTGCTTATCGTTGTTTTTAGTCATTCCCCTTTAGATTCAGTATATTAGATTAATCCGACCTAAGAATCCCTTTGGGCAGACAAAACTTTCAATAATCATTCAGGCCATGTTATACTTCTAAGGTCTTAAACAGTCGTCCTCAATCTAGGCAGTGTTGCGATAGTTATGGTAAAAGGACTATGTCAGATCATTAGAAAAATAATCTTCCTCCAAAACAAGGCAGTATATTGTATTGCGACACCAAAGTAAGCATTGGCATATCACATTTCTTGACTAGTGGACAGTATGCTTCACTGTATGTGTTTACCTATAGTGAGTGGAACCTCGATGTAAGGTACATCAATAATAATAACACATCTCTAGTACGTTGAATTTTACATCCACGGATCCAGTGTGATTCTGTCAGTTAATTATTCAGATTCATCTGTAAGTACTATACAAAAAAATGAGTATACATATTTTCCATGCTCGAAGACATATTCATTATCGAAGTTTGAATGTTTTAACACAACATGTTTGTAGTGAGACAGAATAATCAGTCAGTCCGTCAAAGTGTTTGTCCATCCGGTTCGCCTGTCCATTGATACACCTGCCTGCCAATATTTTGTTTACAAGTATTTCAGATACTCGTATCGATGTAGACGTAACAGAATTAAAGGAAATGACCTGAAATTTGTTACTCGCGCTCGTAACGGAAATTAAGGCCAGATCAAAACAAAGAAACGAAATTATCGATCTATAATGTACTGTAGCCTTGTTTTTATCAGTAAGTCAATTACTCAACTGGCTTTGCCCAACGTCCCGTAGAACAAAATGTCCTTGTCTAAACAGACTAAATGATGGATACAGTCCACAACATTTTGAGATGTTTGAGATTCACAATGATTTTCACGAATAAAGAAAAACCTAGATAAATTCTTCATTTCTCCTTTGACAATGTGCAACACCTTTCCGAATCGTAGTAAACACCAGCAACGTGACCGAATGGTTGCGGCGTTGGATTCATGCTCTGAAGGTCGTGGGTTCGATTCCCGATCATGATCATATTGTAAGTGCCTAGGGAAAACATTTCATTCACCTTTTCCTCAGTCCATCCGTAAAATGGGTACCTAGCTACAGGCAGTGAAAGATATTGTCAGAATGCCAGTGATCAGCGCCTGTAAATAGCAGCAGCACTGTATACTCCCCAGGAAGTTGAGAAAGTCTAAGAGTGATCTGATCTGCTAAGTTAATAATAGTGAGAAGTCGCGTGAGCGAATATTAGCCTACATAATCATGAGACTTATAAAGCGCATTATTATTATCATTTTACTTTTTTCACTGTCCTACCTTAAGCCTTCAAGCCAATGGCTCTGGGTCCAGTACGACGCAGAATAATATCGATACTAGAAGTGCACAGACAAAAAAACAATCGGTGAAGTAATTATTTCAACACACGTGAAGATAAGAACCTTACGTGGCAAATCAGCTTTTATGCATCAGCAGTGATTGAAAAAAAACAAACCCAACCGTTCGCTTATTAGGCATATTAAAATAAAAGCATCATTATTCTGCTGTCACTGGAGAGACAGTGAAATGCTTCAGAGGAATGCGAGCCCAGTTGGGGGCTTAAACATTTCATTTGCTGTCATAGATTTTAAAGAAAAATTAAAAGAAACTTGGATTTTAAGAAGTCTTAAAATCTTGATCTGATGTGGAAAACGGAATTATACATGCCATAGTTTGCCCTTGCGACATGTTTTAACATTTCAAAACAATTTTTAAAATGCTCTTTTGACCTTAAGCGCAATTCTATACAGACTTGCTGATTTTCACTCCGTAAACTTTCTCGAGTAGTATCCATTCACTTGCATGACTTCTAGTACGACCTAAATTAAAAACAAACTATTGTAACAGAGCAATGCAATTTAAAACAAGCCCTTTGGGACAAAGTCGATTCTATATTAAAAAAAAAAAAAAAGACCGTGTGTGTCGTCTAAAGTCATTATCATTGCTCGAATCGATCTAAATTTTGGCATGTGCTTTTTATATTGAAGCCATTTCTTTTGTGGCTTTTCTTGCATCCTCATGACGTGAAAGTATCTATTTTTTTTTTTAAGTTTTAATTTGGATTGAAGCGGTAATATCATTCAGCCTTCGTTAAAGTTTTTACTTCTGTCTTTTCTAGTGAATCAAATACCACCGATCAACAGCGCTCTGCCGGGCCAAAGTGAATCTAGTCTATCCTTGCACATCTTTTTCATAGATAACTTTGCTGGTGCGTATCGCTTAGTGTACCACTGTCCTGCATAAATTGCCTCATACAAATATTTCATTATTAATCACATCGTGAGCGGTCCGATTTCTGCTAACAGGGTAGATTCCTGGCTGGGATCCATACCCAAATATACGTCGCGCATATCTTTATACAACTGGACCAGCTTTTCATAGCTTTTATCAAAAATGCAGAATTGGCTATTTTTTTTTTCGGTCTAAGAAGCTATAGTAAAACAATATGTACGCAGATTTGTCGTGGGTCATGACAACCACAGATTAACAGTATCGACGACTTGCACTATACAACCACCCCTGCACAGTATCTTATTTCCCATCATGCCTGTAAACATAATTTCCTCCTTTCCTCTCTTACAGCTCCATAAAAATGAGTGTTAGAGATTATAGACCATCTGTCGTCTGTCACCTTCAATCCAACAACGGTTGCTCGGAGAGGTCAGTCGGCTCAATGTCAAGGTTAATCTTTCTTTGAGGGTGTGTGCTGTCAGTGAGTTGACAGAGGTGCTCTTTCAGCGGAGGGAGGTCAAAAAGTTATTAACATAATTACGTCTCCTGTCAGTCGTGACGGAAACCCCATTTCTGAGGAAGGAAATGAACTTTTAGAAAGTGAGAAAATACAGGTTCTTCTCTGATTGGCACCAAAATAAAATTTAAGAGCAACAGTTTGTACGGTGTGTATCTTTGGACATTCAGTAAACTGTACTTGCTAAGAATGTGCATTAACTGATACTGAGAAAACAAACAACAAAAATACCAAGTCATGATGTGTAGAAGGTGTATTATTGTGAATGCGGAGGAATTATACGAGACGGATAAAAATAAAAACGCACTTTTCGCAATAAAATGTTAGAGATTTTGGGAAGGGTGCAGGTTGCGAGATAGAATGAAGAGTGCCCTTACATATTTTCGTTTTCCTGAAATCAAGGGGTTTAAAACGATACTCACGTTCTTTAAGGACTGTTAGCCTTTTCCACCATCTACAGATGTCCCGTTTTCCCAGGATCAGTACTCTCGAATAACTGAGAGCTTGCGCATTAACGATGGAATCTCCTTCCATCGTGAGAATTACATATTTGATGCATCGGTGCTGAATGCACCCAAAGTGGCGTTCAACATACAGACGTAATGAAATTCTTACGATGGTAGGACATCCCATTATTAAAGCCCAAGTTCTCAAGTATTTAGATCAGGCTTCTTGTTTGTCATATATCAAGAACTTCCTTGACTCAGAATCTGAAAGTGTACACTCACTGCGTTTTATAATTAACCTTGCCTTGAATCAGTGGCCGTGCGTCATTAAGGGCTAGCGGAGCTAAGCCTCACCATTCGGTGCGAGAACAGGAAGATCCATGACGACACGTTTATCTCAGGAAAAGACTAGGCATGATCATCCGTTCCCAATCTTCCAAGACTTTAATGGAAACAGCCATTTCAGCCCCACCAAACAATCTGGTTACACACCGCCACTGTCATGAGTCACTTATGCCAGTGTTTCTCTTCAGCTTTCTTGTATGAGAGCTTGCGCATTAACGATGGAATCTCTTTCCATCGTAACAATTTCAGTACAGATTCGTTGCTGAATGCACCCTTCGTAGCGTTCAAGATGAAAAGTTCACGTAACTCTTTCGGTGGTAAGAAATCCCATCCTTAATGCGCAAATTCTCATTATTAAGTCCGCTGAAATGCCATTTCTGCTTCCTCGCAACAGTTTTGAGAACACAAACTCCTGTGGAGCAGCGAGGTTGAACTAGGAATCTTAAGATCATGGGTTCGATTCCCGTCAATGGCATCTTGTAAGGCCTTGGGAAAGTGTTTCATTCATACTTTCCTTGGTCTCATCATCTGTAAAATGGGTACCTGGCAGTAGGCAATGAAAGATGTTCTGAGATTGCTTATGATCAGCGCCTGTAAACGGCTGCAATACTGTATGCTGCCTAGGGAGCAGAAAATATCCTTGAGCAATCTGGCCTGCCAAGAGTTACAATAAAGTTAAGTCACAAATACAGGCTTTTTAAACATTGTTGAAAATATTGATGCCGTTGTTATCATTGTTATCACTGTTATCATTACTGTGCTCCCAGGAGGGGCGATAAAGCGAAGTGGACCGTACTGAATAGGCAGGTTCAGGGCGGTTCTACCCTGCGGCTCTCCTATCAGATGGGCACATGACTGCAACAATCGCATGTCGGTGGATCGGACAGGAAATGAGGTCGAGGAACTGCAAACCACAATGATTTTAAGTGTCACGACAGATTTGTTGGTGGTGCTTTGTTGTGGGCCAGCTTCCTCTATATCGACGGCACCCGAAGCCATACACGAGTTGGCACTAAAGTCGAAGTCCCCTATAATAGAGAAGTGCACGCGAATCGATGCACGTGACTTTCTAATGGAATTATATTTACACTTTGGCCAAGAGGAAGCGACAAATGCGGTTTTATAGGTCCCTGATAGGGGTAGGATCTCAACAGTGGCGCGGCGTCATTGGAGCCAGGAAGGCCAAGGGCAAGGCATCGGTGTTGCTCTTCTTTGACGGCAGTGAACTCAAAGAAGTAAATAGAATAGGTCGTGTGCATAAAAGAGTTTAAACATCCCTGCAGATACATCGGAGAGTAGAATCCAGCAAGGGAAGTCCAACCTTTCTCTAACTCTCCGTTGCATTCAGCCTATATAGGGCAACGACATATGTATCTTCTCATACCCACTGAACGTTATAGTAATCCAGTGGACATTTCTTTGTTTTGAAAGGACATCTCTTGATGCACTCGAACTTTCGTAACATTTGTTGTAAAAGGATAACGAATCACACTGTTTGATATCGGCTCCCTTGGTGTTGTACAATTAATGTAAGCTCATTAATTAAGCGATAGTCAATGACTGGCAAAGACCGGTCAACGATCCCTAACAAAGATAGATATGTAACGTGACAGGCTCCTTGTAACCAATTTCTTTGTGGCTTTTTTTTGCGATAGATAAGCTGTAAATTGGAGGAAATTACCTCTCTTGCATTCTTCGACACCCAGCAGCAAGTAACCGGTGACTTATCTAGTACTTACTCGTCATATTCATTCCAGATTTGCCAGTTTTTAAGGTTTTGAGAAATTTAGCGCTCTCAACCTGTTGCTCAGAGCAAAACATTGAGGCAGATGTGGATTGGCATGTAAAATTAGGACATAATAACGTGTCAAATTTGTTTTAATAGGAAAAAGAAATTAAGTAGAGGATCATAGTAATATAAACAACTCAGATCATNCGCGGTTTTATAGGTCCCTGATAGGGGTAGGATCTCAACAGTGGCGCGGCGTCATTGGAGCCAGGAAGGCCAAGGGCAAGGCATCGGTGTTGCTCTTCTTTGACGGCAGTGAACTCAAAGAAGTAAATAGAATAGGTCGTGTGCATGAAAGAGTTTAAACATCCCTGCAGATACATCGGAGAGTAGAATCCAGCAAGGGAAGTCCAACCTTTCTCTAACTCTCCGTTGCATTCAGCCTATATAGGGCAAGGACATATGTATCTTCTCATACCCACTGAACGTTATAGTAATCCAGTGGACATTTCTTTGTTTTGAAAGGACATCTCTTGATGCACTCGAACTTTCGTAATATTTGTTGTAAAAGGATAACGAATCACACTGTTTGATATCGGCTCCCTTGGTGTTGTACAAATTAATGTAAGCTCATTAATTAAGCGATAGTCAATGACTGGCAAAGACCGGCCAACGATCCCTAACAAAGGTAGATATGTAACGTGACAGGCTCCTTGTAACCAATTTCTTTGTGGCTTTTTTTTTGCGATAGATCAGCTGTAAATTGGAGGAAGTTACCTCTCTTGCATTCTTCGACACCCAGCAGCAAGTAACCGGTGACTTATCTAGTACACTTACTCGTCATGCTCATTCCAGATTTGCCAGTTTTTAAGGTTTTGAGAAATTTAGCGCTCTCAACCTGTTGCTCAGAGCAAAACATTGAGGCAGATGTGGTTAGGCATGTAAAATTAGGACATAATAACGTGTCAAATTTGTTTTAATAGGAAAAAGAAATTAAGTGGAGGATCATAGTAATATAAACAACTCAGATCATCAAAAAAATGACTTATGCGAATGTGGAATGAGCATGACGCATTGGCAAATTCTTAGTAAGGGCTAGCCTACGCCGCTGAGGAGCTATGATCAGTCATGACACATTCTACGTTGGTTTTTTTTTTTTTGTGTGTCTTTTTAACATCAATTCCTGCAATATCGTGACTGAAACAAACATGTCGATGATTGGACAAGTTAACATTAATCAATTAAAACCACACAAAATCGTTTTGCAGTGTTGAGTCGTCAGTTTTTTTTTTTGGTGTTTTTTTTTTTAAATTCGTGCCGGCTGAAGAGGGTCTGGGTTTTTCTTTTTTGTGTGCGGAGGCGAGGGTTTATTTGCAAAGTGCTATAACAGTATGGAAACTCCACTCCCGATCTCGAAAGTTTGCCCTGGTGATTGGAGTAGCTCATGACATGACAATGAGTTTTTGGGTTGTTTTTTTTTGCGAACCAGCGAGTTCACGATAGCTCTGTGTGCTACTTATTCATCAGTTTCACCAAAATATTTTCACAGCGAGGTCGATGCGTGGAATAAAAAATAAAAAAATCAGGTTCATAAGTTTGCCAAAAGCGTGTACGTAACTCAAGAAGTCACAATAAGTCGGAACAAAATCAGGTACCCAGTAATTAAACCTCGCAAGTTAAGAGATTGAGCTAAGTCCATTCTTGAATTAAACTCTTGAAAACGTAACAAAGGCGTGGGTTTCGTTTGGGAACAGCTGGATATGGATATGCAGATTGGAAGGAAATCTTTTCCATTTCAGAATGTGAGGGAGGGAAAGTGAGGGCTTTCTCTGTATGATCTACGCCCCCGTCTAGAGATTTCGGCCGACTTGGTCAAACAATAACCAGCCAGGGCGTGAAAAGCTCAGAGTGGTCAGAAGACGAAGACTGATGTAAGTTCAATCAATGGTTACAGGTATTTTACAATCACATCAAATGGTAACAAGCGTCACTTTATCATCTTGCCCCATACCAGTGAACTGTTAACTAAATTAATGCCCTGTACAGCAGAATGAAACAAATGTCACTTTATCATCTTGCTCTGTTCCAATAGATTGTTAACTATTTCCCTTGTATCAGTAGAATATAACAATCGTCACTTTATCATCTCGCTCTGTACACAGTGATTGCTAGCTTCCTGCCCTGTACCTGCAGAACGTACCAACAGTCACTTTACCCTCATGCCCTGTACCAGCAGGTAATTAGTTTAAAACTTCAATTACCTGAATTCTATCTAAAATTGTCGCGCCTCGTAGCTAATTTATTGTTAGCCAAAGCCCCACTGAGTATCAAAATAAAGTTTGGCGGTTTGGGCAAAGTTCATTCTATACGGAGTGCATTAAGAGATAAATTTGTTCATTCTATACGGAGTGCATTAAGAGATAAATTTGTCTCATCAGGTATCTTAGATCAGATCAAATAAAATATTGTCCAACACATGGTTGCTCAGAGGAAGTGAATCAATAAAAATCTGTATTCTAATAATAGAGTCATTCGCAATTTAAACACAACAAAACAAAACAGCGACGATTATGCACAAAGTTTCGAGTAGCTAAAAAACAAAACAGTATAGAAATAACTCCGCAAGTTTCGATATCAATCGTGTGAGAACTGAGAGTGCAGCTGCACTTAGGGGGAGGGGGCGACGGAGGAGAAGGAAGGAAATAATAGTATTATTATGAAGCAATTTAAAGAGTAAGTATTTGCTATAGCGGATGACTGTTGGCTCATCAGACAGATTACTCGTGACAAGCTCAGTGGGTAGTAATCAGCTGTGCAAATTTCATATTAGATGTCTAAATGGCTGCGCACACCATTCAGGTTTTGTAAACTGAAATTAAAACATTTTTATGCCTTTTGTTCTTTAAGCAGGAACGTTTTAATCATATCACGCTACATCCTTAAATCGAAATTTTCACGTCACGACTGTATTTCAATGACAGTCACGGCAAAGACGACAAACATGACATTTCTCATCACCATCATCAGAACAGAGAAGAGATGGGATGATGTTTTATCATACAAAACAGAAATGTCGCTTTTGATCTGGAGAATTCTTCAGTAGACGAGAAGCTTGAATTAGATTCTACCTAATTGATGATTTGTTAATTAGTCAACCCCAGCAAAGTTCACGTCCAGTTTAAGCAAGAGGATAGTCTGAGTGCGTTATAAACGAAGCGTCAGCCAATAAATGCCACTCTAATAGAACATATCAGCCAATCATATTTATTTTACAATGGAAAAATCGGAAGTAATAATTATTGGAGTTGTGGTTTACGATGCCCAGATGGCCTTGCATGCATTATAATTGAGAGTGGTCTAAAGAGGCCTTAAGCTCAAGACTTCAACCTCATATACATGAACTCAAAAATGCACAAATACTCGCTGATTACGAATCCTTTTTTCCATTTCATCTCTATATAGTATGGACGTTCCTTCCATGACTCACTTTCATCCCCAAAAAATCTGTAAATTAGTCCGTGGAAATTTAAGGATATGTTTCGAACTGAAGATTTCTAGAGACTTTTCACAATTTTTTTAAACATCATGGCCCACAGCTGAGAACAGCGTACAGTGTACGGTGGAGCACACTTAATACGGACAGGCTTAGTACGTAAACACGGATACTGAGTATAGACTAGTGTTTTTAGTCCCGATTTTTTTTCTCTAAGGGTACATGTATGATGATTAATAAGTATTTTTGTTAATAAGTACATTTTAGTCGCTCGCAAGGTGCATGCATTATCCGTGCTCCACTGTATTTAGCATTTCGGAGAACGCTATTGCTACACCCTGAAGGGACGCCATTTCCTTCCTTCTTTCTCATCAATTCGGGCTCTGATGAAAGAACGCGGGCCGACTAATAGCACGGTAAAGGTCAATAACCCTGTATTATTACCCATTAATGTCACATGCAAGAAGGCCGGCCGGCCAAATGACTGCATAGATCTGGTCTTGGTGTTAAAAGCGTCAGCACTCAGTCTTTCTCCTTTGACGTCAATTCTAAAAACATTTCCATTGGAGAAAGAAGATTCTTATTGCCGCTTTCCAAAGCTGAATTTAACCCCGCCTGTTAAAGCAATTGATCAGTCGAAAATCTCAATGTCCTTGTCGTGTCTGGAACTTTTGTCCCATCAACATAAAAATAAAACCAGGCTGAATAGGAGTCACGCAACTGTCTAGCCTGACTGATCTCCCCTTGCACTTCTTCATGACATCATTTATTCACCCCGTTACTGTCTCAGCAGCAACATTTTTCAGGCGCCATGAACAGCCTAGTGGTATCTTGTACACAAATTAAATTGTTTCTGCCGCCTACTCGTAAAAGCCAGTTTTCAGACAAATGGCGGTGGATCTTTCAGAGCTAGCGGGGCTGGGTCCCACCATTCTCTCCACCCTTATTCCAACCTCAGTTTTTTAGTTGGTTTTGTGTGTGTGTGTGTGTGTGTGTGTGTGTGTNGGGGGGGGGGGGTCCTTTTTTAAATGTGGGCTTTCTGACAGACTGGCAGAAAAGATCCGCTTACAAAATCAACTTGAAGATGCAGAATTATGGTACATCAAACCAAAAATTACGGTTTCCACAGACAAGTTAGCGGACAAATGGAAACGGGGTGAATAAATGATGTCAGGGTCAAATGAGGCTGGCGTTAGCTTGAGCCTTAGCTTGAGTCAGAAGAGGATGGCATGACCATATCCAAACATCAACAACAACAACAACAGCAACAACAAAACCGAATTAACTTATTCAACAAAAGACTACGTATTTCTGTCCTATGGAGAAAACAAAGCCACTTCAGCCCCATCTAAAAATTAGTCCGTGTAACGCCTATGATTCAACCACAATATAAAAAAGATGTCTGTTACTCTGGCTCTGGCGCCACAGGGTCCGACGAAATCGTCATCATTGCACTCGATACTGGATCATCTTTATAGCAAATACAGTCTGATGGCTGGCTGATTACAATCGAATACCTTGTTTTGATAATGCGGCGCAACAACATGCGTCTTTGTCACTGAGTCAAGAGATTGCCTGCTCAGTGTGGATATTGTTAGCACAAACATTCGATACCCTGAACAAAACTGTATTCTCCTGCCTAAACATTAATGAAGAAGAAGTAGCCGAACACATTCTTTCAGATAAAAACACTATACATCTAGTATCGAATTCTTTCACTATTTTGAAAAGAAGCTATAGCTTATTACAGGATACGATCGAAGTCCAAAATATCGGTTATACTCTTTCCATCAGATATGTGTGTATCGACACTGGTATCGCCCAAGTACTCATTCTGAATAAAACAGTGCAATGTAGTTCAGCTGACAAAGTGCGTGTAAACACAAGCGAGAGTCGAAATAATTTGGTCGGTCGGAAGTTTTAAACTTACTAGAAAAAGGGATTGCTTAAAACGATAAAGTAGTAAATAGCCAACGCAAAGCACGCAAATTTGCATTTAGCTCAAAGGCAACGCGCCATTGATATTGGCCTAACAAATTGTATCGCATCGAAACTCAACCTATATTCAGTGATGGCGGAGAGAGGGAACATTCACCAACCACGCACAAGTGCTAAGGCACAACGAAATAAGCTGCTGTTTACAGTGCTGAGTACTTGAGTGTTCTTGTATTACACATTAACCACACACTGCTGCACGTTTCTGCTCTACATTAGACAGCATGATTATATAACTTGGCTAAATTCTGTGCCAGTTGAAATAAAAAAAAAAAGTACTCTGATCACGCCAACGCTCAAAAAAAAGTCTTTTGAAGTATTTAGTTTATTGCTCTGCGTGTTTAAAAAAATGTGATTCATTTTTAATTTTAAAAAAAAAAAAAGAAAAAAAACCGCTTAAAGCGTGACATCTATGCGGGATACTCATAAACGCTTTGAATCTAAGAAAGTTCCTTCGTTGTCACAAACTGTCAGATCTGTGCCTTGACAATAGTCGTAATATGAGGCAGAAACTGTACCCTTTGAAATTAAAGAGAACAGTCGTTTGTCGCGAATAGTC
>JAWQUT010000013.1:2462708-2473525 GCA_033807755.1 Ellobium chinense | reverse complement strand
GGGGGGTGCATGAAGAAGCCAATGCCTATGGAACTCTACATTATCGATCATTCTGTCACTATGCCAGCTTAAAAATTCTTCTTGCTCGGAGAAAAACTTGTAGACTGTGAAGAGGTTGGAGAGCTTTTTGCATTAAATTATGGTAATGCGAAAGCAACGACGGCCAGATTATCACTTCTAAGTGGAGGGCAGGGGGGAGGTAGCATAGAGTGGCTGTGCGGCTTACGTATGCTCACGGTCTAAAGACTATCACTGTGGATTCAGCTATTAGATTCAGAGGGTTCATGTTGTTCTGTTCTTGAGAAAGACAATCAACTACCAATCGTTATTCAGCTCAGGTGTTATTAAGTACCTGGATTTAGAGCTGGAGGACCGGACCAATAGCAATGACACTGTTACGTATTTCATTTCTACAATAAATACCATTGAGATTGGGAGCATGTGGTTTTGGCATTTACCATGGAGTAAACGCCCTGCTGATCCTCCTGACCTCCTCTCCGTGTAAATTGTATCCTGTACTTGATTAAATTATTAAACTGGCGCTGCGGAAGTTCGCCAAGTTTAGAGTGTGCTAAATGGATTTGTCTTGTAAAGCTCTACTGAACTGTGAAAATGTTTTAATGACATATAGAGTCCGTACTTTCATTTCATGGTGAATATGTCAAATATTCAGATAATGTGACACAGATACTCTGCCCGGTAGACCTAAGCTTTTACTGAAGATAGTGAGGAGGCTCGCACACTTACATTAATTTTAAGCAAGAAACTTCCTACTATAGAGAAAGCTGTGTCAACTCACGTATTTGCCGAGCCATAGTCGAATCGAGTCATTTTGAAATGGCTGTCGAAGCGAATCGTACAAGCGTAGGCTTAGTGGCCGCTGTTCGAGCAACATTGATAGAAAAATTCTACCCAGTAATTTAGCTTTACAACCAGAAAGGCGCAGAATAGTCGTAATCGTGCTGATGCGCCGTGTAATATTAACAAACGTGTCGAGCCCAGTCGAAACAATAGAACAGTTTATTTTGCCGTTTGTTTACTTTCCACATTATTATATATATATATTGCAATCTGGAAATAAAGTAAGGTTCAGCTCAATTCAGTTCAGTTCCGTGCCGCCGTGTTAGAATGAATGATTAGATGCTTGTGCTGAGAAGAGCACTCTCTGTGGTGAAGAGATATGGGTCAGAGTGTTGACTGAATACAGAACAACAAACATCAAGTCGACAAGACAGGATCAGGCTGCTAAAACTGTGGAATTTATGAATTAATCTAGAATCTATATTTCAACCAATGAGAGCTAATATCTCATCGCAGAGGTCAGGCAGATTCTTGGGCAAGTTCTGCTCGACTTTGATTGTCTTTCGAAAGTTATTATCTTTCTATTAAACCCTGTCCTTCTAATAGTCCGGATAAGTTAATATATCAAAAATCACTGGCCTATCATGTTTACGATTATTTCTGGATATATAGACGTCTAGAACGATTCGCGTCACGGTCTTGCATAAACTGTGTTATTGATTTCTTAAACTGACAGGAGAAAAATTTCCCATGCCCCTTTGGGAATTATAATTTAACAGATTAAGAGGAGGATATTTTTGGACGTCGAATTATCTGAAATTCACCGAGGTCAGACGTGACAGGAATGTATCGTCCTTGTTGACTCATAACCTTTTATTCTGCAAGGATGATTATAATTATATATAAAAAAAATTTACTCGCGTGCACTTACCGGCATAAAAACATTTAGATCTGATTGTTCATCAGGTCTGTTCTGTTCTTATATTTCTAATCTCGAATATGAATTCCGATGATTTCAACACAAGCGGTCTAAACTTATGGATAAATTAAAACACTACTCTGTGTTTACCTCAAACTGCGGAATACGACATCATAAGTCAACACGCAAAATGATTGCGGTAAATTGGCAAGAATATTCATAACCAACATCAAAGGCACCACAGCTCTCTTCCCCGAACTGTAATAAATCAAGTTCTTGTGTAGCACTATGGCGCCGTAACAATCACCATTTGTGATCTTGTTAGCTGTTATGCTGACTTTGCCTCACAGCTGTTATGCTGACTTTGCCTCATTATGCTGATTTTGCCTTATCTTGCTGCTGTTATCTTATCTTGCTGCTGTTAACGCAACACTTTTGTCCTCATTGTTTAAGTCTCTTCCACAACCTTCCTTTACATCGTATATCATCGATACTATAAAAAGGTCTTTGGCACCTACATGTTGTTGTTTTTTTTTGTCTTCCCTAAGTCCTTTAAAGGGATGTAAAGTTGTAGAGAGTCTACAGTAAGTTTGGATTTTTCCCGTCATAGGCCTTACAGGACTTCCACATTACTAACTTTCAACGGGAAGAAGAAAAAAAAAAGTGTGTGTGTGTGTGTGTGTGTGTGTGTGTGTGTTTATGTGTGTGTTTGTGTGTGTGTGTGTGTGTGTNTGTGTGTGTGTGTGTGTGTGTGTGTGTGTGTGTGTGTGTGTGTGTGTGTGTGTGTGTGTGTGTGTGTGTGTGTGTGTGCGCGTGCGCTCTCTCTCTCAGATTTTTTTCACAAATTTATTCCTTTCGAAGACAGATATCTCTCTTTCAGACTTGGTCCCCCGTGTTTTCTTAGGCCAGTTTTGGGCACGTGCTAATATATTATACGCCTAACACACCATATTTTTATAATTATAAGGCTCAAATTGTACCTCATTTTTTTTAAAGAATTGCATGACTTTTCTAGATCACAAGTCTTTTTTGTTGTTGTTGTTGTATATTTCAACACCCTGCTGTTGGTTGGCAGGGCACAAGAGGTGGAGGGGAAGGATTTATATATAAGCGCATGAAAGGGTTCTCGCTTTTCATACAGTGAATGATTTGACCAGTTTAAAGGTGCCAGAGACCATAAAGGAATCGCCGAGGCCTGGCCAGAATTCATATAGCAAGCTCGAACTCTTTCATAAGTTAGTCTCTCTCATATACAGTAGTCATAAGCTTGTGGTCGTATCCGGAGACGTTAACGAGTGATGATTGCCGGTTTCGACACAAGAGCTAGAGAAAGTGCTGCCATAGGGCACAAATCTTCATGTGAAGAAAGCAAGGGAGGGCAAGGAAGTCCAATTTTCTTTTTTGCAAATATCGAACTGTATGGTTGTTGCTGCTGTTGTTTGTTTTTTTTTTAATCGTTTTCTTCTTCTTCTACCTTCGGTTTGTTTTTTTTTTTCGGTTCTCACGATGTTCTAAATCTATGAGTCATTTATAGAACCTCTCAACTGACCGATCGATCAGTCCGCCAATCAATAAATTGACTGATTGATCAAGTCAGTCTCTTCTTTGCAGATACATTTTCATGCGGCATGATTGAATCAGGAATATATTTCAACATCAAAACTAAAAAGATGACATTCGCGGGGTCGTTGTGGGAAAAAAAAAAAACACCGTTAGAACCAGAGGGCAGTCAGGACCGGAAACAAGCGCTCCGAACATCCATGACCTACTTCTCGACAATACAGAAAGACAGCTCAGACGTCAGTATGATATATCGTTAGTACTGACATCAGTTTAATATTCTCACCACTAGGCAAGGTTTCCAGGCTATCGCAGTTTATGACCCATTCAACTCAATACAGCCTCCGAATATTTCTCACAAATTTTCCCTCTTCCCTTCCCCCTTCTTCTCTCCTTTTTTTTTTCTCTCTCTCTTTTTCTCTCTCTCCCNCTCTCTCTCTCTCTCTCTCTCTCTCTCTCTCTCTCTCTCTCTCTCTCTCATTCTTTTTAAATATGCAATTAGAAGTGACGACAAACTATTTCAAAGCTCTGTCAAAACATTCAAACCAGGCATTGAAAAATATTAAATTGATGCAAAAAAAAATATTTATCATGGGCCAAAACTGTAAGATAGCACAATGTCATTGTGGATCTTGTAATAATTAAACTCCTACCACGCCGCCATTTGCTGCGCATACACTTTTATTTTAATTAAATTTTTTTTAGCTCTGATATGTTTTCCAAATCTTAATCATTCACTACTTCATTTATTCTGTTCAGTATTTTGCTCCATTCAGTCATTAATTTGTCCATTCACCCAATCTCTCTTAATCTTCATTGACAGTAATTATGGTACACAATTAAAGGGGCATAATGACATCATTAAAGGAACACAGTGACAGGAATGCTCTTCCCTCCAAAAAATGATGTACAACTTGTAATAATTGGGCGTTGGATGAAATTTGTTGGGAATGTCCTCCTCCTGATACATAGTACTTTTATCGTCGTAACTGTCTTCCTTTTCGTGCATTTGTTTATAACCATAGGCCAGATAAAGAAGACTGTAAGGCTTTTCCACGTTTCACCCAGTACACTCTAAAACATTAGGTTCATCGCGGAAACAGCAGGCAGTCCATTCTAAATGTCGAATAGAAGTGCGAAAGAGACATTCAGACTAATGTACGCAGTGCTCAGCTTTCCTTCAGGCAAGCAGAAAACACATGTACACATGTAACAAGATAATCTTTATGAATCATGTGTACATGTATGAATACATGCATTACAATATACTAAGCGATACCCATTATCTGCGCTACCTCGGTCCAGGGATTACCCCAGCCATTAAGACCGTATACCTAGTTTTCCCTTGGGTGGTAATGGTGATTTGTGCGCGCCGGTGTGTGTGTGTGTGTGTGTGTGTGTGTGTGTGTGTGTGTGTGGTGTGTGTGTGTGTGTGTGTGTGTGTGTGTGTGTGTGTGTGTGTGTGTGTGAAGGGAGTGGTTCTTCTCGCTTTCCTGGAATTTCTCCCCTTTGCTCCTTCCCGTAAACTCTTTTTTTAAGTCGCCTAGACTAACTTCTCCCTGCGCACGCCTTTGTGCGGTGCCATCAATCCCAACCCCATCCTCTCTAGAAGTTTTAGTTTATGAATGACCCCTTTTCAAGGCTCATTTTCTCTCTCCCTCTTTCACCTGTCACCCTTTCGTGGCTATGACCTCAATTTATCAATTTCATGACGACTTCCTCATGGTAGCTTCACTTCCGTGCAATGAGTGCTGTTAAAGTGGTTCACTTACGTTTCCGGTTTAGAAGGGGAAACTACATCTTCAAGAAATACATATAGACTACATGTACCATTGAGACTAGAAGCATGTGGCTTTAATCTCGTCATGCTGGCGGGTTGACACCTGACTTTTGAATATCCGGACATTTCTCCTAAATGCCCCACGTATCCATTGTATCGATTTACTATCGAGTATGATGTCACTATTAGGCAGGCTAGAGAAATCGTTTAAGAGTTCTGATGCCTTTCCGGTCCATATGATCACTTTATTTACTGCACTGTTTTTCTTCACCACTTCTTCAATTTATGTTTTAGTTGCCTGTTGCTTTTTAACCTGCCTGAGCTCTAACATCGAAAGGATCCAAAACACTATGATTTCTTTGTACTACTATAAACTATCTAAATAGAGTCGAATACGGCTGTCTAAATTACGAAACTGGAGTTTGATACTGGAAGAGCTAAATATCCAATGAATCGATACTCAGGCATGAGCTTGTTTGATGCTAATGGACGAAACTTTGTGAGCACGTGTGTCTTAGAACCGCCTTGAGGCCTTAGGCCTAGATTAGATCTGTATTTTCAACCTGGGGATAAGCATACCCTTTGGCATGGCCCAATCATGTTTTAGTGGAAGTTCTGAGCATAATGTTTCAGCACAAATGCAAGTTTCTAAGTGGCCCAACTTTATTTTAGAGACCAAGTAAAATCTGTGGTTCGAAGACATAATTATTACAAGGGACTGATCGGTAGCGACAAGAGGTATGCTGACCAAAAAATGTTGGGAACCACTGCACTGCACTGTAATCCTTTCCTCCCAATGTCACTGACCTCGTTAAGTAATTCTTCTTCACGTCTTCCTTAAACAGAGGTGATGGATTGGGCTATGTAACCTACTGTGGCAGAATGTCTTGATTACACTATAAGTACATCTGTTGTATTCAGCGCGATTGGCTGGAAGAGGGCGTAGATAGCAGATGTCGCCCGCCATCTCCTTCCACTCCATATTTTATTATATCGTGTTTGATCACGGTTGGAAGGAGAACAGGGCGGGGAAATACTGGGTAGAAGAAAGAGCAATTATGAAAAAATAGAAAGCGGTGTCTGTGAATGATCCTAATGTACAAGTAAACTGAATGCAGTGAACTGTTAAATTATATCATATAACATGCTGTCCCGTTGCCTGTTATAACGCTTGCCTAGATCTATGTCTCACAACAAGTTGTGATCTGGATTATATTCACGATTTACATACATACATAAAAGACGCAATTTACAACTCTAGCTGTGTTTTTTTTTTCATCAAAGGCACTAAATTGCATGTGATCTAAATGAAATCGGCCGTACTGATGGCTCGGGGCAGGAGTCTTGACGCCGGAAATTCGGGAACTTTTTTGTAAAATGACGGAAGCTAACAGTCCCGAATTTACACACTCTGATTGGAGGAAGGGATAGCGTGCCGCGTGCAGATACAACCCTCTATCATACTATTGTTTACGCTAGCGACAATGATGAGGTGAACCAACATGGGCCCCTCGATTAGAGAAAAAAAAGGTTGTGAGTTCGTCTCCCGCTATGAATAAGAGTTAATGGCTTGGAAAGGTATTTCATTCACATTTTCCTGTAGTCCAGTAATCTAGTAGGGAGAAGCATAGAATTTGGAAAAAAACAAACATAAAGAAACTGTACTCGCTATGAGTGACGTCCCTGGCAGACCTATAATTAGGTCTCCCTGTGAACCACATTGTTTTTCCCCAGCATTAATATGGTAGCCAGTCATGCGTGTTGACTGCGTGTTGTTGCGTGCTGCTAATCGCTGCGATTTGGGAGTTAAAGTCCGATGCCGATTATGGCATTTGGCTACATTTGAGCAAAAGCTATCAGTGCTGCTGATATTTCTTTTAACAAACTACGGAAGACCCTCAAGACCTCAAACTTCATACACTCGAAAACCACGTCTAGTCGTTGTAATGCTCTGTAGCCGCATGCATAATCCATAGACGTTATTTAACGCACTGCGTTAACTACAGTGAACACTAATACTGTTTTAGGAGTTTTCCGTGGCTACCGCAATGCGTTAACTAACAAAAAGATTATACATACGGCAGCTGGTAACGAAATACTTTCTTTTTTTATATAGATCTAGGCCTATGCTCTCATGAACTCTTTAGCACCTCACAAATTGGAAATTATTGACTGTTTCCTTAGAGAGTTCGAACGGTCTCCATTGTGTACATGTAAATCTAAACATGAATGTCTTGGTCATTTATTATAAAAAAGACAACTCGGAACCTTCTGTTTCTTTGCAAAAATCTATATCAAAATCTCTCATTCAAAAGAAAATTATGCCCAAATATTGCGTGACGTTATGCTTTTTTACTGCCTATTGTGGGGAAGGTTTAGACTTCCATGTAATACAAGTATTGTCAATTAGCAAGCACTTTGAGCGAGGTTGCTTGCAGAAAAATGTTGAATCTAATTTTTGTTTTTGGCGTCCATTGCATGACGTCACTAACGATTGTTAGCGTTATGAGGCCAGAATCCTCAAATTCGGTCCTTTTTTTTAAAGAGGACTGGCGTGAAGAAAATATCGTCTGACGTTTTGGCGTATTCTTGGCTCAACCCTTATGTTATCCTACAGCATTTGAATAGAATTATCAATATTTTATAAAAGAGGACGTGAGGATTCAAGTCTTTTATTTCATACCTTTAATATGCTTGCAAATTTACAGGTGCGTGAGCTAGAAAAGAATAATGCATGATATGGGTCGAAAGACGCAAAAACACAGACACAAAAGGATTTCTTGAAAGCATTAGCCAAACACGAGTTATGCAAGACTTTCTATGTGTTCTAAATGGATGTCATTCTGTAGGCCTAGCGTGGAATTAGTGCGTTGCATTAGATTCGTTGCTGTAGTTGCTTTTGTTGTTCTGTTGCTGTTGCTGTTGCTGTTGTTGTTGTGTGCATCTCATTAGCAAAGCCTTGCCTTCACTCATGCCTTATGTTTTTTTTCTTCCATTATGTTTTGTTTCCTGCGCTCTTGCGGTGAGTAGGTGCTATTCGATAAGTGCTCATTCTAAAACTCATGGCTTCATTCTTTCCTTGTTCTTTCACCCGCAGAACCACGTTATTGAAAGTCGTCTACATCTCCTCTCTGGAAACGGGCCCGGAGGAGTCCTTTAAAGTACATCGCTAAATTGAAAGCGGGAGACAGGGTGGGGGTGAGAATTTGCCAGCATCCTAGGTAAAAACTCTCATGGGAGAAGGAGAGAGAGGAATTATTTATGGCAAGCATGCGTACAATTTTTCCCAACAGGGTTGAGACAAGAAAGGAAACTTAGAAGAGAAAAGAAACCTCACCCACCAAAAAAGCAACGCAAAAATCTAACAGGGAGCAAGTAAATCGGCATTTATGTGCGACAATGAGAAATGTAGGCTACGTAGATGGACGCTAACAGGACGGTAAAAGAATATACAAATTATGAGTGCAATACAAGGCAAGGGACAGCATATAAATGCATGTATTTTATTTATAGGTAATGTGATAAGTAGCGTACATGCGACAAAGTGCAGCCAGCAGAGTGCCCAGGAGGTAAAGTGTTTGTTTCATGGTTCCATAAGTTCTGGGTTCGAATCATGTAAGTGGCAATTTCTCCTTGGACGTCTTTCGAGGTGTTTAAACGACAGCCTCTTGTTGGCAACTTGACGAGGGTCCAGGTCTTAATTTTGCTAAAGCCAAAACCGTGCTGAAAAGGGTCTTAAAACTATCACACACAGACAAGATAGACTGAGCTTCAAAATAATCATCAATCACATCAACAAGGGCGACGGTAGCAACAGGCCTTACCAAGATTGTTAGTGTTAGGTATTACCGTTCCTTCTCAACACACATGCATGCTATATCAGAGACAAAGTCTGAACTCTGTCAAGCCTGCAGTAACAAGTGGGCGCCTTTTAAGCATCACGACAAAGTGCAGGCTGCCTTTGGATTCGAGCCCATGATCTTACGCACTAATAGATAAATACTCTATTTTCTCGGCCATACTGTCAGCACCTTACTAAGATACTCACTTTAAAACCCAATAAGAAAAGCTAGACTATATGAACATGGACAAAAGCAGCAACGGAGAGAATCCCAGTGGAGAACACCGAACATGAACACAGTGAAAACGAAATCTCGTTTCCACACGACGTAACTTCGTGACGAATACGATCCAGGTACCCTCCTGTTGTTGTTATCATTGGGTGAGAAAAAGAAAATGTAGAGATCCTGAGTAGAACAAGAGTAGGAGAAACAATGTAGACCAACAGAAAGAAAAAGCAATGAAGAACAAGAGATTGAGAAATAATGTAGAACAAACAAAAGAACAAGAGCAGGAGAAATAATGTAGAACAACAGAAGGAAAAACAATGTAGAACAACAGAAAGAGAAGTAATATAGAACAAAAGAAGAAGAAAAATGTAAAAAAAAAAAAGAGAAACAATGTAGAACAAGAGTAGGCGAAACAATGTAGGATGAAGAAAGGAGAAACGATGTAGAAAAGGGAGAAACAAAAGAACAAGGTAAGTAAAAACAAAAGAACAAGAGAAGGAGAAACAATCTAGAACAAGAGAAGGAGAAACAATGTAGAACAAACAAAAGAACAACAGCAGGAGAAACAATGAAGAACAAGAGAAGTAGAAACAAAAGAATAAGAGAAAGGGAAACAATGTAGAACAAGAGAAAAAGGAACTGTAGAACACGAGAAAGAAAAATTATGTAGGACGAGGAAAGGAGAAAAAATGTAGAGCAAGAGAAGGAAAAACAGTTTTTATCACTAACTGTGTGAAGCATGGCGGGTTGATCCCCAAGACCGGCATTAGATTAGCATGCAGACTGTACAGGATTGACAAATAAGACGTTCAGTGTCTAGGAGAGGAGACATGAGATCGTTGTTTGTCGATGAAATCGACTCGAGAAAACGCTCACAACCCTTGAAGGACCTGGCAGAAGCTGTCGAAAAAATCTCAAGTTGGCTTTGGGCCAAGCAAAATGAACAGTGAAATGTCGCTTGGTGGAGAGAGTGCGATTATAGAGAAAAGCTGCAACTTTCCCTGACGCGAAAGCGTGGCTGGAAGGTGTATCTATCGAGACGGTGGGAGCAGAACAGCGAAAAAGGCGGATTCGCACCCTCCAGTTCTCACCCAATGATAACAACATAAGGAGGGTACCCAGAATCATGGTCTCTCAATGGCTCAGGTCCCTTTGAGTGTGGCCGAATTCTGACTGTGTGCAAAGAGGTTTCTTTCTCTGAAGACTTTCTATTGTTTTCACTTTTCGTAACAGGCACTTAAATTTCCCTATAATACCTACGCGACAACAATAACAACAGTAACTTTATTAGCTCAGATATACATACATAGTACACATTTAAGCAAACGATACAGATAAGGCATAGCAAATAGAATACGACAAGCAAAACATACAGAAGCGCAAAACACACACATACACAAAATAAAGCAATCCACCGATGTAACTTTTGAATAAGGGCCTCAGGGCTTTCTGTAGCTTATGCTTTCACCAAGTCTAAATACAACACTGAAAATACCTCAACGTCCTGGCCTTTCTCCGACTGCACTGAGAACAAACATTAATAGAATAAAGGAAGAAAGAAACTTTTTGTCGTGGCAAAGGGATGCCGGTAACCTTTGCGCCTCCTTCCTCGTGTTTCCTTCCCCTCATTACCCCTCTATTCCCACCTCCCTATATTCCCCCTTTTATCCCCCCCCCCCCCCCCCCC
>JAWQUT010000013.1:2444302-2462285 GCA_033807755.1 Ellobium chinense | reverse complement strand
ACTGTCATTGTGGACATACTTGATTATATGAAACTGGCTTATAGCAGTTGGTAGATTATAGTATAGTAAATCGAGTGCATATAACCTCTCCCATTTTTACAGATCTGTGCTCCATTACGCATTGCACTAATACTCAGAACTACTTCTCCCTCCAGCTCCACTGTGCTCCATTAGCTCCACTGTATTCCAGAACATGTTGCAGTGTTACCCAGTTTTAATACCCCCTGCACCCCCTCCCGTGCTAAAGAAGCATCACCATGCATGCACTCTACAATAGAAAATATTGCAATTAGTCAGTGTTAATGCCTCGTAACCTCCCCACCAGGGCCATTCTTAGTCCCTCCGGCCTCCCCCCACCGACCCAACACATCATGAGTGCTACTAAACCTTCTTCTCCCATACCTTACTCTCTCCAGCACGCTCTATAACATATTGCATCATTATCTAGCTTTACCACTCGTAGGATTTTTCCCCTGCGTTAGGGTAAAATGGCTCTACGAAAAGCCATTTTTTTCCCAACGTAGCGGAAAATCGCTTCCCGGAAATTTTTTTGCAAAAGCTACAAAATTTACGATACAGTGGGTAACAGGCTTGGTTGTCTTATTTTTAAAGATTAAAGTATAACTGGGTTTTTTTCCCCCATCAAATTTGCTTCAACATCGTGCTTAGGGAAATGTAGGCCAAAAGGTAAAAAAAACAACACTCCAGCTGTAGAAGAAAAGCACACGATCAGAGTGGCAACACGGTGAATGATGACTGACAACAATGACATTTTGCGGTATGACAGTTTGTTGCGGTTCCTCCCTCCCTTCTTTCATTCCTTCCTTCCTTCCTTTTTTTTTTCTCAGTTGTATGTCAGTGTGTGCCGTCTTATTAATGACTGTTTCACCAACAACATGATAGCGGTTTTCCGCTCCACTTTTTTTTTGTTGTTCAGTCTGGTGTCTTTCTGTCACTTACTTGTGTTTTTTCAGTTTTGGTTTCCTTTCTGAGGTGACCCTTCTTTAAATCATGTGGATTTCAAGGCCCTCTGGCAAAATACGTAAATGTATAAACTCTTCTCTTAACAACATCCATGAATGATCTGTGTCATCCTGACTCTTGGCTGAAAATCTTGTAACCTGCCGTTTATTCTGACAGCATATATAATATATACGTGATTTAGATATATCTATTCCAGAATTAGTCTGTGTGTGTGTGTGTGTGTGTGTGTGTGTGTGTGTGTGTGTGTGTGTGTGTGTGTGCTACGCGTGTACTTCCCAGAAACAAAGTAAAAAAAAAAAGGCTAAGATGAACAAAGGAAAGAAAGAAGGAAGCAAGAAAGAAAGCAAGAAAGAAACCCAAAAGCAAAGAAAGATGGAAAAAGAAAGAAAGAAAGAAAGAAAGAAAGAAAGAAAGAAAGAAAGAAAGAAAAGCTTAACGCGTGTCAGCTGTCAGATTTGTTCATGTCACTGTCACAAGAGATGTCTCCTTAAAAGACAAATGTCTCAATTTTAGCCTCATGAACTTCCTAACCTTAATCCTCAGGGTCTTCCGCATGTCTCCTTTATATAATTATACAAGTGACATATTTTTTTTTACTGCACAATTTTTTCATTGTTGTTGGCCATTCGTCGCCTTGAAATGCCATTTCCCACATAATTATTTTAAACAAAACATCTTGTACCTCACACTTTCTGGATCTTACATTCTAAATGTGCGCTGTTTTCCACTCCAGTTGTTAATTCTTCCTTCCTTCCTTGCTTTCCTCTGCTGTTAACCCTATTTCTTCTTCACATTATCATTATTATTATTGTCATCTTTGTTGTCTTTCCTCGTCATTGTTACTGCGCTGCGGCAGCTGCCAATAGCCATTAACATCATCAAGATTGTGTTTTAGACTACATAACTATTGCTACTATATACATCTACCCCTACCATAATTCCTACCACCACTAACATTACCACTGCTGCTAGTACCTTTACTTTCTACTACCATCACCACTTTCTACTGCCTATCACTACTACAAATACCAACATCACATAACTAACACTATCACTCCACTGCTACTGCAACTACCATTAGCACCACAGCCCACCATAACAACATCTCTACTGCTTTCACTGCTATGACCACTACCGCCTCTACTATCAATAAGTCTAAGACGACGGTGGTTGCAACAACTTGCACATCCTACAACGAAATTATCATGACCTTGGAATCCGCGTTGTCGCCCACCCCCCAGTAAGTATCTAAATGTTAGACGAAGAAAGGGGAAAAAAAAACAGTTTGGTTAAAGCTGCCTTCCCCTTGCCTCAACTGTCAGTGTCTTCCTGCGTGCATCCTAATCGCTTTTATGAAATCCAATCAAAAATGCAGAAAATGCTTTGCAAGCCAAAAGAAAGACAACAAAAAATGGCTTTAAGGGTCTCACGAGACCAGGACTTAATAGTACAACAGAGGAAAAATTTACAGTAAGACTAGTCTAGATCTCTTGGAAGGAAGACATTTTTGTAAGAGTGGACTTGGCAGTTTGAAAATACACGTCGGCGATTACGTAAAATGTAGCATGCTACACATTTCATTCATATCACATGGATATACGACTTTATACATTTACATGCACGGTATGCTCAAGGACTAATAGACCAACACTCAAGAATAAATGGGGCGAACTCGATTTCACCGTAAATCTGTGTTTGTCAGTGTTTTGGTAAAGAAAAGGGGCTATGGAAGGGATTAATTTATGGCGAATTCGAGGGCAGTGGCACAAACACAAGATAGTTTTAATATGCATGAATGAATGGGGTTGTCAGGGCCTGCAAGTACGGCTTCTGTTAAAGGCCCGCCCGAAATGTTATAGGGAAGAAGAGACCACAGTGTGAGACATTTAAGTTATTTGAATTATATCGCACACCTCAAAGCGGAGCGCTATTTTCCGGATTTCAGAAGTAAAAACTTTATACATCATAGAAACTGCAGATTTTCAGATGGCTAATTTACTTTCCCTCCGAACGCTACTGTCAAGAAACTTGATATAAAAACATCGAATAATTTTAAATGTGAAAACTAGTCCATCTGCCACGAGACAGTGTTCGAGGCGATACTCAGGCGGAGCTTGGTGGGTCATTCCATGTAAAATGTTACCTGAAGACCAAGTTTTCAAATGCAATTTACTATAAAGCATGTTAGTGCATCATTGTGCAAAATAGTTGGAATAGTTCAATGTATTTGGAAGGAAGAATTCACTTACTTTGCAAAGTAGCTTTCTTCTCTAGAATATTGTGTCCCATCATTACCATTTTTTTGTCCCATCAGTTACTCAGAAAGACGGCCCTAGTGTGCTAAATTATTGTTGTTGGATAAAATTGCTCTATCTACATGTTAAGATGTATTATCTGAGTGTATAAAAATACGTTTTCTATTATCAGTGGTTGAATTTCAGAAATTTTGCTATTTTGGGTTACCATGTAAAAACGAAGGTACTTTTTCTGTCCCATTAGTACCAACCCTGTGAGGTATGATTATATGAGATCCAATTTATCTCTTGTCAAATGTTAGTTTTGTCAGTTAATTTACAATTGCTTTTTTATTTTTATTTGTGTAAAGAAAACTAAATAAAATGGATTATAAGTAAATCTCCGCGTGCCTTTTGTTTGAAAAGTATTGTCTAAATGTCCTGTCAGTTACCATGGAATGGCCCTGCTTTCAGACGATAATGATCGAATAGCGCAGCTTTAAGCTGATTATCACAATTCAAAACACAAAACCGAAGCAATTCAGAACCTTACGTCACATTTAACTGAGTTTATTCAATACGCTGAATAGTACATCAGTATTATCTACATGAAGTACAATGACGTTCACAGTGCAATACACATCACAGAATATGCAATTCACCATCTCATTTGAGTGAGGTTTTTCAGGCGAGACACACACAAAAAAAACAAAAAAGCTGTATTAGATAATGCAAGAAAATAATCCTACTCTCAAGCATTTTTGTTATTTATTAACCAATGACTTTATGACTAATTTTGTCTGTGATATTTGCTGGATGTATTGAATTGTACCAAACATAAAAAGAACCCAATCTGCAGACTGCCTGTCTCTGAGATAGATATTCGGCCTATGACTGTGACAATACATGTACTATATGCATTTCTACACCTCTTCATTCGACTGTGCATTATCAATGCCAATCTGCCACAGCCCCATGGGCAGATCACTGCACTGGGTAGCCATCTTAATACTTAATTGCCTAAGGCCGATGCATAATGGGCCCTGCCACTCTGATGAGGGGATCCTTTCATGAATAGTTAATTACTGATCGCCATTCGAGTAATCAATGATATCCCTTGGAGTGGGTCTGAGTAGACTGAGTGTATCATTCTCAACATCACTGTTTTTAATCATGCATATTAAAACCGTGTGGTGTTTGTGCCTCTGTGCTCCATTTCGCCGTAACCTATTTTCTTTCCTACCCCCTTCTCTTCGCTAGAACACCGACAAACACTCAATCACTGACGGCGAAATGGAGCTGCCCCGTTTTTGTACATAGTTGTGGCATATTAGTCCTGGAGCATATCGTCTGAATTAACGCATACCATTTTTACATGCATTTCGTGTGAGACGTTCGGAGAAAGACGGCAACAGGAGACCTAATTCCTAATAAATTTGTTATGCACTTAAATTCATAGCTCTTACATGAAGACGCGGTCATCATTAATTGCCTCAAATTTTGACATTTGCTAGGAGAGTGTATGTCTGAAACATAACAGATTACTCGTGTCCCCTCATACCGACCGGCCCCCCATAGTCTACTATGTAGTTATAGGGAAGAAGCAGTGCCCTTCCTTGAACTTTTTAATTAATTAAAATAGCAACCTGTGTGGCACAGTGCTTCTGGCACGCCATGCCACGAATATAACCGGTGACTAGCGAACTCTGACATATCCGTTACGGACAGGCCACCCTATGTCATTATTATCAAAAGTTATGGCCAAGTCCGTGGGCACTCTCCTGTTTGTGTCGAGGAAAAGGGTCGTATTTTAAGAATATTACATATGACATATATATGCCTCTCTTCGCAAACATTACCCAAATACAGAGGCTGAGTGCTATCTATCAATATATTGATTCCCACCCCGAAACATTTATATTGATGAAGCAATTATTATGATTCATGAACGTATTTCTCTGAAACATGGTTTTACCATTCATCACAGGTTCCCATTCCGAGTGGGGGAAACGTCTATTTTAGTCTGGGGCAATACGGAGTGGGTCAGGGCTTTTACAGAGAGTGGCTGGTAGAATGTGGGAAGGCCCAATTTGCAGACCGCTGTGAGGCCTCATATCTCTGAAAGGAGCGCAAGGTGATTGCATCAAGAGATTGCCCACTACTCTCAGATCTAGGCTATGCACTTTTAAACCATCAAGCTGTGTTTTCTTTAGTTTTCATTCCAAAGGCACCAGTGCTGTATGCACGCTTAAAGGCCTTCATGATCTTTATTTAAAAGCTCATCGAAAACAGTTGTAGGAAATAGACAGAATATAGGCAAAGAAAAACAATTAAAAACACGGAAATAAGCAGAATATAGGCAAAGAAAAACAATTAAAAACACTCGCACGTTCAGCTTTTTTTTCTTGGGGGTNTTTGGGGGTGGGGGGAGGGGGGGGGAAGAGGTCATCTCTGAATTTTTAAAAATTAAACCCGTATATCCACATCAAAATTTGTGGGATATAGACTATGATCTTTGAAAATAAACTCCAAAAGTTTGCCCGATTTGATAGCTTTGCATGCAACGGCGTGAGCAGGTCTGCAACACGGACAGACTGGGTGACAGACGATTTTACATAGACGAATGATAGAGACCAGCACCGGAAATTGGCAGCAGCTTAATATGCATATCCTCCAGGCAGCTGAAAATGGTGATGGATGCCCTGGCTCGCAGGCGGGTACCAATTATGTGGAATGAAAGGAAAAAGACAGTGTTCTCAAATACACTAGGGGTGAGAACCCACAGGACTGACATGGGACATCACGTCGCTGGACATTTTATATCCTCTCTCTCTCTCTCTCTCTCAATGTATGTCAACGAAACTGAACCCACCAGTTCCGAAACGTCAAGACACGGCTTTGACATCATCGCTTACAGGCCCGCCCCGGGTATAAAAGGAGAGAAAACGGCATGAAGAAACATTTCACTAGTTTGAATTCAATCGCATGCTTCACATCGCATTTTCCGAATTTCATTTCACACTGCATAGAAACTTTAATTTCGAGGTCAGCCTGAAAAAAATGAAAGGATACAATAACAATGAGTCCGTACATGTGAAATTGATACTGCGTAATTCCAAGATATGCTTAGAGTAGTATGTGAGTGCTCATAATTATGTGGGGTCCCACTCTATTCATCCTCCCGTATGTCATACTCCATGTGTCTTACTGTATTTACCCATGGCTTATGACATGGAGGTAGACTTAAAGGTGATAGAATAACATATTAAGGAGTCTTGTATACTTCTGTAAGTCATGTGAAGGACGACCTTTTAAGTAAACACCACAGATGTATATAACAAAACCCCCTTCCTCAGACCGTCGCACGGTAATTTCACATACTAATTTTCAATAAATGCGGATAAATACGTATCTCCGTCACGTACGGATTTGCTAAAGCTCTATTATATTTGATCGCGGGATTTCCCACACAAAGAGGGCACAAAGGAAACGACGTCGTGCATTCAATTTTGACCAATATCGGTGCATTGGGTAATCCCTCTGGTCAGTATTATAACTTGTTTGGTAAACACAGATGAAATGTAGTGTACATCAGTTTTGATATACCTGGCTGACGAAATGCACTCTCATTTTGTTGCTTGTGATTATCATCGACGTGGTCGCACTTTGAGGACTTTACGGACCTATAAAAATCACGATGTCATGGGACGTCTAGTGTAAATTATTATTTTACTAATAAGAGTGTGAATAAGCAAGCTGGACAAAAAAAAATACGTGAGACGTCGTACTGGAAAAAGCCCGTTGTTTAAGTAAAAGAACCAACAAATATCTCCCGTTACAAAATTGTTTACGAAAATCAGTATTCGAAGCAATCATCCTAAAATCACTTTTGCATACGCATCGCACGGCGTCACGATTTTTACCTAAACTGAACTTTCGATCTATTTTTATTACGTCAAAAGATTTATTTCCTTAATGTGTCCATAAATAGCAGCAGAATACACGTACACCGTTACGTCACTCTTGACTCATCGTTTTCTTCGTTATGAATTTCCAAACTTGCAAGAAATTTTAATAAGTCTCAAAGCACAAGAATGTATCGTATGAGCACGACAAAAGATCTGTCACAAAGTAGCCATATAAAGATGTCGTAAAAGGGCTATTTCCTACCTCCTGTTTAAGATGTAGGCGTGAGGCCTAGGCGCATAGTGATCAGCTACAGGCATTCAATGTAATGGTTTGGCCTATAAATTATTAAATGCGAGTCGTGCGACAACATGCTGCGGATAGACCTGTTATGTAGGTAACAGAACCACTAGAATCAGTAAACATCTGACTTGCAAAACGAGGACGGATGTATAAATAGGTCTATCTGGTGCGTATATTGAAATTTGTTTACAAGGATCGAGGGAACGAAAAATGAAAAAATCCAAATTAAAATGGTCACTAATGTCGTAGTTCTGAGCATTTCGTTGAAAGTCCCTTAGCGCCATTACAGCTTTGGACAGCCCCCAGTTCTTCACTGAATATTTTTTCCTCTAAGTTTAGCATCGTTATAACGTAAATTGCAAAAGTATTGCATTTCAGCCTAAACGTCCGTTGTATTGTTTTGTTCATTTGGAGCTTGTCCTTTTACTTTCCTATGGTAACATAAATGCATCTTTGGGGGTAAAAACCTCCTCTTCCTCCTTCTCCCCTCCGTTTCCCTCTCATCGCCATCATAGCCAAGACCCTTAGGCATCTTGTACTGAACCGGGTTACGGGGGAGGCGGAGACACACCAAGTAGCGAACGACGATGTAATAGTCATAGGTAACCTACATGTATGCATGAAACCCTGACAGGACCAAACTGACACCTGCGCCGACGGGCATGTGTGTAAATGAATGCTGCATAGGTAATTTGACAAGAACATAGTTCGAATTCTGGACAGAATGATAGTACATTCTTGGTGGTACTGACTACTATCTCCACGTGGACAGTGCAGTCAGACAGGCTTAGCTGCTCTGCGCTTCCGGCTTCACTATTTGACGTCACCCAATGAGAATGTCCGTTCTCTGTTAATATATTGTTCTGTACTGACTATCAGCAAGCACTTAAGCGAACAAACTTGGTACGTGTATTGCAAACCGATCTTGCGATCACTCTATATAGCTCAGAAAAGTCTTATACTGTACTATTCTGTGAGTCTTATTTATTGTGGTGCACTTTGAGCCAAGGTTACTGATTTTCCCAATATGATCTTCAAATTCTAATTTTACATGCAATTTTGAATCTGAAAAAGTACTAAAACCCCATAGTCTATATTTATCTTGATATCTTTTGCCGATTATGAAATTCCTTCTGTATGCTCTGTTAATCCTCCCAGGCACTCGTGGGCTCTTCCATGCATGCACTTTTCATTTCAAAATATCTCCAAAACATGAAATGCCTCTCTCCAAATACTGTTACTTTATGTATTCTCCGTGTTTCTTCTCAGCAACTAATTAACACATTGTGACTAGAGCCTTGTCTAATTAATTACCCTATCAGTCCCAAGAATATTCATAGCATTGTAAATAATATATGTGGTATAGCTTAGGAGGAGTTTTGCGACATGGGTTAACGACGCCTAAGTAAGGAAGGCGGCGTGGCCGTGTGGTTTGTGAGTCGTATTCATAAACTGGAGACTGTTAAGTCTAGAGTATGTGTGTTCGATTCGTGGGCCGGGCGTTCTGTGTTAGAGTGTCATTACGGAAAGACACTCCACTGTTGATGAATCTGGCTTTAGAGCTAAGGGAACCAAGACTCTGCACCACGGGCGACCATTAATGACTTTGTTATGTGTTTCATTTGTGATATTATGTATTGGCATATCATGATGTGGACTGTTCTAGGTCTTTGTATTATGAATGAGATGTATGACATTGCAAACCAAGTCCTGTTTTCGTATTAAAGCTGCACACTATTGTTTCACACGAGCAAATATACAAACAAACAAGCAATACTTCCTTACTGCTTTCAGGGGCATTCATGGGAAGATCTACGTGTTTTACCCATAGTCTTCATAGAAAACACATTGGAAAGACATTCAAGGTACTCTAATGACCCTGTTCCCGCGTCGCGGTGCTTCTATATTTTACATTATCCGGAAATACCCAATTTTTTTCATCTCTGAATGTCATACAAGACCAATCGATTTTCTAAATGTCTCCATAAAACAATACATAATATTTTGAGGTATCTTCACAAACACTCACAAAAATAACGGCAAACCTCTTCTTCCAGCATAATTGCCAGCTGCTCACCCAAGCCATTACAGAATCAAAATTTCATGAGCTTTTCCCCTCTACATGACAACACTATCAGCTTGAACAACACCATTATTATAATGACCGGTGGCATTTCAGCGCCCTGACATTACCGAAAAAAAAATCTTAGAACTGATACAGATATTGGAGTCAATATGCGTGTCTTTCTGTGGGCTCAATGAAGCACCATTTGGGNNGGGGGGGGGGGGGGGAGAGATAGAATGGGGAACAGAAGGAGAGAGAGAGAAAGCAAAAGAAGGAAAGAAAGAAAGAGAGAGAGAGAGGAGAAAGATAGGGAGAGGGAGGAAAAAGAGTCTCTCATAATACGACAGATTCTTCCAACTATCTAAACAAAGAAGAAGCTTACTTTCCCTAACTTTTCAATGCAGCTACTTTTGCCCTACAAAAGATGGCGTACTAGCAAGCACTTTTGCTTCGGAAGCGAATAATGTTATTAGTGGCTCTATAGTTACGTCACGTCGGTTCTTTCTGCGTGGTGAGACGGCATTACGGTATAGTCTATTTCTGCATGAAATAAATCATATTCACTGACATTTCATACGATGTGTATTACTGTGTATATGGAGTCGGGGACAGGGGGAAAGAGAGGGGTTACGGTGTTGAGGCCTGGCGTATGAGATCGAGAGTCGAAATCCGAAAAGAAGGTGGGAGGTTTTATACAAGGCAAGAGTCTTTCTCCTGAGATTATATTTATTAACCCCTACCCCCCTCCTCCCACCACCACCACCCAGCCCGCCGCATTTTTCCACATGTACAATTTTCCTGACGTCATTGCCGTTGGCGATCATAAAGATAAAAATAGAATATTATTTATCTATAGATCTGTCTGTATGTGTATCTGCGCTATTTCATCTCACTCCAAAAGTCTCCACACAAGCCAGCGGTCTCCAAGTTTTTTTCAAGTCACAAGCTCTCCATGGAAGCATTGATCCAATATTGATCCCAAATTCAAAGGCTTTTTTTTTTATTTTTAAAAGGGTAGGGGTGTGAAAGGAGAAGGCATTATGCATATTTCAATGCATCAAAATATAGATGCTTTTGTGAAGCGTCGTCATGGATGTTATAGTGTAAGTGATTCCAAATTCTTCATCCTTTAAATGTGGTTACAGTTTTTACATCACCAATATTGATGGACAGAAGTCCCTAAAGAAAGAAATCACTTTCATTAAAAAAAAAAAATATGGATGTAAACTTGCATAACAGCTGAAATTTGACATTCTCTACTGTCACTGTTAATGTCAGCTTCGATCCTGACACGTTCAGTCGAATCGTATCGACCATGGGAGCTTTACAGACCCCGTGCATTACCACTTTGAGGACCTCTGCTCCACACGTGTTTTGCATGATGTTACGCTTTGTAGAGCTTACTCCTCGACAGGGATACATGTGTAATCTTATTTAATAAGGGGATTGTGGGGATCGGATTCAACTAATGTTAGAATCCACGCTGATCAGCTGTGTAGATAAAGAATACCTTGAGGGGATACTTCTCCCACCCATTTCCCCCTTCCCCCTCCTTTCACTTCCATACGGAAGAGATCAGCTACTACCGCACTCCTTTCGAACTGCATGTAGAAACTTGCTTACAAAACTTAGACCAGTATAGATTACCAAAATTTTATAAATTTAGTAGAATCGCAAAATTTGGGTCGTTCTTTCATTAGACACGACGCTGACAGTGGTCGAGAGGTAAAGAATAATGGAAAGTCGTGGGTTCGATTCTCGACTACGGTCATGCTGTGTCTTGGAAAAGGATTTCATTCACATTTTCTTCATCTACCTGTCTGTAAAATGGGTACCCAGCTAAAGATAGTGTAAGATATTGTCAGAATGCTAGTCTTCAGCGCCTGTACATGGCAGCGGCAATAAATGTTCCTTAGGAAGTTGAGGAAGTCTTAGAGTGATCAGGCCTGCTGCGGCAATAATAGTGTGAAGTCGATTGAGCAGGCATTTCTGGATATGAGAAAGAAACAACATTATTATTTTTTTATTATTATTAATATTCTAGTATTATATTATTATTTTATCATCACTGTATTATTATTACTGTCTTCTGTTGCTAAAAAGCCCGGGTTCGATCTCTGTGAGCGGCGGGGCTTCATTCTGGGCATTTTTGACGGTGTTTAAAAAGCATTCCCGTGATGGACGGCCCAGTGGGGTTTCAAGTCTTGGCTCTGATATAACCATAACTGTACTGAATAGGGACGTTAAAATCTGACGCAAATAAATAAATCACTAGTTGGATAAGATATAAATGGAGAGCTAAAAACATCATCGCAGCTGCGAGCAGTCTAAATAACAATCATAATATTTTATTACATGTATATAGCGCTTATTCCCATGAGAGGCAGTGAGCGTTATAATTTTACATTCACAGACTTACAAATCAATTCATTCTCACAACAATCACCTTTATTCATCCTTTTCTATCTTCCTTTCTCTCTCTCTCTCTTTTTCTCAGACAAGCGCATACAACCATCTAGCCACATAGACTGATATTCTTCAACCGCTAGGTTTCTCTATCTCATGCTCACCTCTGCTTATTTTGTTTCTCCAGTTTTTTTGTTAATTCGTCTCCGTTGCCTGGATCCTTATTAGACCCTTTCACGTTGTTCACTATTCAGAGAGGAAATTTGTAAATCACAAGCTCTCGACCACATATTATTTTCCATAAAGATTATGGTATGAGCAGAGGGTGTTTTTACCAAGTGGAAAAGCTTAATTTCAGAAAAAGCAATGGGAAAGAGTGACCCACTATCCCTATTACCCCATCGCATCCCTTCACTAAGACCTCCTCAATCTTCATGCAGTCCATCTCTCTTTCCTTTCCGTGAAAACAAAAAGTGATGGTCTGATTCTCCTGTTAGCATACAGAAAGAGGGGGGGAGGAGAATATGCGAATCAGTTGATTCATGATAGGCTATCTCTCCTAATGAAAATGACAGTACGCGTCTCACTGATAAGCACTCGACCTTGCAAGCGTCGATGCAGTATGGCGGAGTGTCAGTTGTTTCCGGGACCGAGCACAGCCGAAGCAGACCATCGTTAACTTATTGGTCTCTGGCGCGCCCTTCTATTGGCAGCGTAAAATGACATCTTGTGAAATGAGATAAAGTCCGGTAACAGCATTTGAGACATGTCTGTGTATTGACCTGCTGATTCCACACAAACGACCAGGAGATACGTGCGGATTCCTAATTCTCACTTTCTTTTTTTTTTTTCTTTCTTTCTTTTCTCGTTTCCTCTTCTCTTCTCCTATCTTTATTTGTCTTTCGAGCACTTTCACTCTCCTACTCTGCTTTGTGTACAAGGACTGGGTAAGACACATCAGTTCAGCTCGTACATTACCTCCCTGTTTCCTGCTGTTTTAGTGTTCCGGTCATTTGCTAGGTGTTGTCACGCAGGCTTTTTGTGTGAGTATGTATGTGTGTGTGTGTGTGTGTGTGTTTGTTTGTATTGTTTGTGGTTTTTTTTGTTTGTGTGTGTGTGTATGAGTGAGTGGGTGAGTTAGTGCGTGCGTGCGAGCGTGCGTGTGTGTGTGTGCGTGTGTGTGTGTGTGTGTGTGTGTGTGTGTGAATGTGTGTGTGTGTGTGTTTGTGTGTGTGTGTGTTTGTGTGTGTGTGTGAGAGAGAGAGAGAGAGAGAGAGAGAGAGAGAGAGAGAGAAAGAGACATCTTGTATTCTGCAAGACGCATGTCAATCTGTGTGTTTTGTCCTTCACATTTTGATCGCAACCAGAAAGTGGTTAAGTTTTCAGATTGCTCAGCTCCTTTCTCTTGCAAATTCATTATGCTGATATTATGGTCTTGGAACAACGTGGCCGAATAATAACTGCGCTGGACCTGTAATCAAATGGTCGTGGATCCAAATCTCTTTACGGTTACGTCTTGAATACCCGAGGCAAACAATTTGTTCATATTTTCCTCAATTCACCCGCCTGTAAGATGGCGGCAGTACTGCATCACCATAAGATCTGGTGAGTAACAGTAATGATGTGAAATCCCCTGGGCGTTAACTTTTTTGCAGGAATGTGAGATTCAAAAACCTCATTATCGTTACTTTGTGGTATTCATCTAACAGGCCTCCCCTTCTCTCCCCTGCCCTTCCCCTCTAGCCCCTGCTCTTCATACACATACTAGTATATACCAGTCGTGATATGATCAAGATTTAGCACCATCAAAGAGGTTTGATTTGTGTGAGCGTGGAGGTAAGGACGCGTCTCGGAGAGAAAGATATGAAATCACGGGTGCCCAAGGTTTTCAGAAAGGGGGACAGTCTTGCATTTTATTCATCTTATCAGGACCACATCTAAAACGTGAATGCATCTTTTATCATAACAATGATATAAAGTAGATCTAGGCTGATCCATAGAATAAAGGCAGGCCATTGCGCCAGGGCTCTGCTTTGCGCTACGGGTCACTTTCCATTAGCCTGGTGCCGATCTTGCATGATCCAAAACAAGATCGGCGTCACGCTACAAGAAAGCTAAATGGCTGACCCCTAGCGCAAGCAAAACCCTAGCGCAACGACCCGCTATGACTATGGAGGGTCATATATTTTATACTATTGGCCGGACATATTTGGACAGTGGGCGATCATTTAGACACCTCTACTCTTGATTGTACACGTCAGTCTGAGAGATTAGACGGTGACCGAAAATCCGATGTTGGGTATACACGTCGGGCTAAAATCAAAGTGCTGATGTTAGCTTAGCCATAAACAGCCCCGGTGATGGGCAAACAGGTAAATACTTTCGTAAAATAAAAACAGTCCCGGTGCCAGACAAGCCGACAGAAGACAGTCAATATGGGAATATCGACCATAAAGATCCCTAAACAGACATCAAAGGTCTACAAATTGAACCGACAGACTTTTGAGCTCAGCAGAAGTATAGTCGAAAATGCTTAGTCGTAACTCGTGGGGATCATGAATAATTTGCGCGTAAGTTGAGTTTGTGACTTGGTAGCGCTGTCTGATTTTGGACTTCACTCTAGGAAGATCCTATTCAAACCTAATAAGAGTTGTACTAGTCCAAAGCAGTAGGGATCGCAACCTCATAGAAAGAACCCACTCAGAAATTAATGACAGTTGCACTAGTCCAGCTCTGGCCAGCGAGCAGGCCAATGTCAGAAAATGGAAGTGCGAAAAGTTCAGGCGATGGTCACACAGGTAGAAACACTCTATATGCCATTTAAAATTAAGTGACACCAGAGGTGACACGAGTATCAGTAATTTATGTTTAGTTGCAAACAATAGAGAATTTTTAGTTTCGAATTCGGATCTGCCGCGGGCCGTTATGGCATTCATAGGCAAGCGCATAAAATATGGCATTTTTTGGTTTTAGATCATACGGACAGATCCTACCCAAAGAGAAAATAAACCTATGTCTTGCGGANAACACACACACACACCAAAAGGAAAATAAACATATGTCCTGCGGACATATTTAACCCAAAGAAAATAAAAACCTATGTCCTGCCCCTGCGGACAGATTTCACCCAAGGGAAAATAAACCTATATAATCCTGACAGATCCCCAAAAAAGGTGAATAAATCTACATCATATGGAAAGATCCCAACCAAAGGGTACTTAAACTTCATTAACGTGGGATTACAGTTAGATGGAAACGGTTCCACGTCTACAAAAGCTTCCCAGCCAAAGGGAAGTAAATTATGTCCGATGGACAGATCCCACCCAAAGGGAAAAGGACTTATGTTCATAGGCAAATCCCACTCACGGGAAAGTAAACCTAGGTTAAGACGACAGACAGATCCCACCAAAACAGAAATAAACCTCCAATATCAGGGTGTTGGCCACTGTTGGCTTGCGACGGGAGGCTATAAACTGAGAATTCAGCTTTCCTCTCTCAGGAACACTCGAGAAATAAACATTACAGCTTTTACCACTCCGTGAATACACTAGAACGTGACTTTTCGGTTTATAAGAGACACGGCAGATATATGAGAAGACACTCAATGACACAATTCCAGGCTTAGGGTCAATAAGGAAAGCTTTTATGGCAAACAAAAGTGGTCAGAAATAAATATTAGAAATAATACATTTTTATGACATCGTAAATCTGTTATCGTTCCGGCATAGAATAATATGAGTGTTCAGGGTAAGATAGTAAATTAGGATAGTATATTAGAAGAATAGTAAATTAGACAGACAGACAGACAGACAGACAGACAGACAGACAGACAGACAGACAGACAGACTGGTGGACTGACAGAAAGGTAGGTAGGCAGGCAGGCAGGCAAGCAGGCAGACAGGCAGGCAGGCAGGCAGGCAGACAGAAAGAAACTGAGACATCCAAAAAGACAGAAAAGACGCGAGAGTGAGTCTGTCTGTCTGTCTGTCTGTCTGTCTGTCTGTCTGTCTGTCTGTCTGTCTAATTCTTTCTGTGTCTTTTCCTCACTATCTGCCTCTCTGCCTATCTCTTTTTGTCAACCGAACTACATAGACAGCTCGATACAAAAGTAATATTTTATGTCCCTATTTTCAAACATAAACAAACCCCGGGTAACGAGCACAACTGTAATATACAAACATCAAATATACACTCTGAAACTCGCATATAAATACACATACAGATACGCGGACATAAACACAATGAAACTATATGATAACTTACCATTGGCTGAGATGATCTCGGTTATAACGGCCCACAGCAAGACCACTTTAAATTCGTTAGACTTAATCCTTTATGTTAACACCTTTCTGTCGTAACACAATTCCTTAGTAAGGCGAAGAAGTTTTTAATGTTGCTCTGTATTATTTAAGACAGTCCAGCAATAGGGCGAAGTTAAATAGTTCATGAGTTTGCTACATTTTACTTTGGATCGCACGCTCATAATACACAAAGAAGATAGAATCGTTCTAAAAGCCTTGATCCACTTCCTCTGCTTCTAAACTGAAGAGTTAAATTATAATTAACTGCGCGACTGATGGACACTTGTAACGGCATCTAGAAGCTCACCCCATTAGCATATAAGGAGAAGTAGACAAATTTTGATGTTTACATGGTTCATACTTTATAGATGCATCATGATAATCCTTAGATGTGACAACTTTCTAGATAATAATTTGTATCGTGAGGTTCACACATTTCTACCCTGTAGCGAGCACAACACTGCTGACAACGTCTTATTTCAAGTTGTGACAGTGAATAAAGTTGTCATGAGTTCCACATTAAGAAGAACTAAGAGTGGAGCAAAATCTATTTCTCTTTCCTCTTGGCTAATGTACTTACTGTGTTTTCTTAGAAAAGTTATTCTGTAATGATTATCACTGTGTAAGCGTGAAGCAAAGTGTTTGGCGTATGCCTAATAAAGATTCTGAACTTGAACTCTATGTTTTGATCAGGTGACAACTCTTGAATTCGATCTAACTGACCCCTTCGATACGTATGGCGTATATGTACGTTCTGATCTCTTTGTCTAAATAGCTCTTGGACGTACATGTATGTCCGGAAGTAACATTCTCATGTCGTATCCGACGTTTCCCTATGTCTCATTTCCTATGTATGAACTATTTCTACATAAAGGGGTGCAATATAGCCGTAATCGTGCTGAAACACCTTGAAATCCCAACTCAAACAAAACGCACTGGCTAATGAACTCATGATAGTTTTGTGACATCAGCACCAGAAAAACATGACGCAGCGATAAAGTTAATCTGAAGAAATGCTTTTGAGACAAGAGTTCCAGAGTTCTATGAACTGACTCCACAATGTTATCAAGTCCTTAGTCCAAGATAACCTGGTTTAAAATACAAGGTATGGTGCATTAATACTCATAGTATGTACTAAGACAAATCCCGTAGTCAGACATTTCTGTAGTACCTTATAAAAACAGTCCGCTGTTCTGAGATACAAGACCAGAATAAAGATCCAGAAATGCTCAATGTGGTTAGCACAAAATCATGAAGATCACGAAGTTTTTATTTCAACACAATCCTCTCTACAGGTCTATAATAACTTAATATATGCAAACTTTTTTTTTTCTAAGTTTTCCTCTGACGTTATCTTGCTCAGAAATGTATTTTTAAGGCATCACACGGCATTAACGAGCTATAACTCTGTCTTCAGATCACGAGCAAGAACCGGAAAGTTCATAACAGGCATAGAGAGGCTTAATTTATCGTTACATAAACCCCTGGCTGTGTTTGCAAACATCTTAAGACTGTCATGATAGGCCTAACGTTATTGCAAAGCCGGGACTAACAAGTAACACTCGTAAGTAATGACACGAAGCCGCCACTTCAGTCAAGCACGTCAGCACTCTAGGACAAACGCACCATAATTACTGCATACATTTATATGGAGCGCTAAATATATATATGGGCCGGAAACGACACCGCGGTTCATCTAGTGAAACACAGCAAAGCCCTAATGCATGAAATAAAGACGTGTGTATTCAGTGGTGACAGCGGAAGGGAAAAATGGAGGTGAGGGG
>JAWQUT010000013.1:2429150-2439150 GCA_033807755.1 Ellobium chinense | reverse complement strand
AAAGGAGCAGGCCTTTATTGTTTTTTTTTTTAATTTTAACTCGTTTATCTAGCGTGGCGTGCCTACTCAGTTAACACATAAATAGTCAGAACACTAACAGAATGTCTTTTAAGTGATTTATAAAATTAGAAGTGTAATATTAAAACACTCTGGCTATTCGCAAATAATTTCTAACCGACTTGACTGTTCCACCTTAAACTTAAAGACCAGGTGAGCCCATAATATTTTCTCTGCTTCAGTCTTATTTTACGTAAGCAACAAGCAGCCACACCCTGAATGCACTCACCTGACACGCCACGTTACTTTTCGCTAGTTTTGTAATTTCTTTGACCTGCGTTCTCAATAACCACGACGTCATAGCCACTGCAGTCATGACCCAACCGTGACCTGCGTTCTCAATAACCATGACGTCACAGCCACTGCAGTCATGACCCAACCGTGGCCCATAAATTAAAGAGGAAGAAGATAACAATGGCCACGATAAAAAAAAGTCATGTCAATGTTGTTAATTGAGAAATTGCACTCTTACTTTCGTAAAAGTTACATTAATACTTTGGTGCTGAATGCACCCTTAGTAGCGTTCAACATGGAGAGTTCCTGTAATTATTACGATGGTAAGAGATCCAATCATTAAAGTGACGCCAAAAAAATGAGAAACAGACCTTTCAAAACTTTTTGCAGTAGTTGCGTAGGTCCAATACCCCGATAAACGCCAAGTTCCAGATTTTACAGGACGCAACAACAACAACAACAACAACAACAACAAAAAACTCTCTTGTGCTTTCGTAAAACTGTACTCGGGAATGCTATTCTTTGGAAATACGCTTTACTGGTGAATGCCGTGGAATAATATAAAATAGAGTTCAATCTGCGCTACAGTAAAAAAAAAAAAAAACCTATTCCATTTATGTCACTGGCTTTGCTTGGTGCAAGAGTCCCACACTGGCTCACGTCAGGAAAGAGCACTAACTTTCTCAATAGTCACATTTTATGATAATTTTGCTTCTATCAGTGAATTACATAACGAAATATCTTAGTTTGTTATCGCACCACCATACTACTGAAGCTAAAGGCCTGAGGTTTCGATACACTATGTATGACGTTGTTGGGAGTCCACAGGGGTGGGGTTTAGTAGGTTATTGCATCGAAGCGACAATCTGTAGAACATACAATAGAAGTTAATTTCCGCCTTACAGACCCGAGCGTCCCGTGGCCCCGGCACACCATTGATTACATGCGTCCAGTTCGCAGAACACCTGGGACCATGACGTCACATCCGCTTTTTGGATCTTTACGAGACCAATGAAAGGTCTTCAGATGCCAAATTAGAGAGTATGGTTCATTCTGATGATAAATGTTTATTTTAAAATTTCAGCGAATGTTTGGTCTTATTTCAGTGATTATTCTTCTAATAAACTGTAATATAAAGCAAATAAATATGAGGGATGCAAAATGAGTTTACGTTCAAAGCTTATATTAAGCCATAGGCCAACACCCATCATTTCACAATATAATACAATATTACAAGAATACCAGGGCGCTGCACCGCGGGCCACCAGTAATGACTCTGTATATTACATCTGTATTATTATGTCTTTTTGTGTATGATGTGTATTGTTCTATGTGTTTGTATTATGAATAAGATATATAACCTGATATGACATTAAAACCAATTTCCCTCCAGGGTAACTGAAAGTTGTATTTTCATTTTTTTTTTTCATTTTAGATGTGCTGAATAGAAAAAGTGGCGCGGAAAGTCATTTTGTTGCAGTCATAATTATTCAACCTTGCATTATGAATAACAAAATTACAATAACAGTTATAATCTTAATCATATTTTTAGGTACATTAGGTTTAAAATTAATGGGCTTACATATACTGCGAAAATACAAATGACAATTTAAAAAAACTGACCCGAGTAAACTGTTGTTATTTCAACAGTGTTTCAGCAGGTTGTATGTTGACTGAAAAATAAATCTGAGTCATCTATCCGCCCACTATCAGGAAGTTATTTGAATGATTAAGACTGCAACAACTGTAACAGTAAAAAAAAGAGACAATTGAGAACTTGCGCAATAACAATGGAATCTCTTACCATCATGAGAACTGCCTTAACTCTGCGTGCTGAACGCCATTAAGAGTGCATTCAATACCGTTGCACTAATGTTATTCCAAGATCCCATCGTTAATGTGCAAGCTCTCAAATGACAAAGCGGAGGAAGAGGTCACCTCCCCACCCTTCCCCTCTCTGTTTTTATTGTCCCTCCCTCCGCCCCCTACCCCCGGCCAACTTCACTTGGTAACATCATTAGCCTACTTGTGGACAATGATGAATAATTAGCGAGGCAGACTAATTGCCTGTGCGCCTTACCATAACAGTCAGTCCGTGTTTAACTGCTAACTGCATTATTGTTAAGTTGATTTTCACCACCGAAAACTAGCCAAGGACGATCTCGTAACGTTTACTGATAATCCCGTGTCGCCTTTGACGCTAATCAAGTTACATACTCAGCTAGAAGGTAATAATTAAAGCTTAGGTCTATGCTCATTGTGGACTAGCCAGCCTTCGGTAGTTGATTGTGCCTTGGGCGAAACGAAACATAATTTGAGCGAAAATATTATTAAGTACTGGGAAGGAGAAAGGTATGTGTTCAACTTAGGAGAAAGTCAGTTAACCAATTTCTGTGAAAGCACGAGAGGTAGTAGACATAGAATCAGTTGTCGGAGGAAGAAGGAAAGAGCAAAAAAAAAAGAAAGAAGTTAAGAAATGGAATCAGAGAGAGAGAGAGAGAGAGGGAGGGAAAGAGAGAGAGAGAGAAAGAAAGAGAGAGAGAGAGAGAGAGAGATGTTCAATGGTTTGATCCTTTCCATTTGTCAGGCGGATTTCACCACTTTGAGTGGGTAAAGTGTATTGCCCCCGTCTCCGTCTCTGCTTTTGTCCGTTTCGGTCTGTCTATTAGATCCTCCCTCTCTCTCTCTCTCTCTCTCTCTCTCTCTCTCTCTCTCTCTCTCNGTCTCCCTCCCCCCGTCTCCCTCTCTCTCTCTCTCTCTCTCTCTCTTGTGCTGTCTCATTAGATCCATATATCTCTCTTTCTCACTTTCCTTCCCCTCCACTTCTTCCATTTTCTCCCCATTATTACGACTACAAAAACAATTACAACACACTATAATTAGTAGTACTGCAGCTATCAAGCATAATTGGGTTACATTCAGCCCACGTTGGACGACTAACCTTTCCCAGAAAACTAAAAACACAAAGCTAAAAAAACAAAGGCCATACTAGATTAGCTGAGGCATCCACGTGGCTAAATAGGCCGTCCTCTTTGTATTTACCTTCCAGCTCTGTTTTCCAATCACAACAGTTGTTTGTCAAAAACACTAAGCAACACTCATGCATTCATGCCTGCGAGCTTCATTCTCAGACCATGGCAAATACGGCACTGTTTGTCCTGGCTGGTTGATTCGGAAGGATGGAAAATTAGTAAAGAGGCCCCTTGCTGGATTGTGAATCATGGAACTGAGCACGTGGAGCTATCCAGAGAACAACGATATTATTTCCCATCAACAAGTAACAAGCAACAGATTCCCTTCAGTCCGGAGAGGAAGCTTTGACTTCTGCAAAGCAGACCTAGAGAAAACGCCGCCGAAATCTGATCGTCTGATTACGCTAGCACTAAATGTAAGGTGGTCATCTATATTCTATCCTTCATTCGCCGTGTCTTGTTCAATACTGTCCAGTCCTCTCAGTCACAAAGCCTCGGGAGTATGAAAACAGTTGCGTTAAAAAGTGTTGCGGTTATCCAGATGTTTTTATATAGCAGTCCGATATTCTATTAGCTGAAAAGATGTTGCGACTGAGCTGTAGTTGTGATTAAGACAATTGCGATTAAGCCGAGTCGACTGATGATTCACGCTGACCTCTTTATGCGTATTTCATACTTCGATCTGACTACAATAGAACCCTTTTCCATTATTTTATTTCTGTGGCGATGGGAGGCGGGAGTGTCCGTGAGTATTGTGGGAGTTGCGCAAAAATGCAGTAAATTATGTGGGTTAGACGACATGTGAAATGTGACTAGACGACAGTACACACAATCTTAGATTAATGACTCTTTCTTTATTGTTTCGTGTCACTTAAAGGAAGACATCAATTGCAGATTTTCATTTGTTTTTCATTCAAGGACTGCTAACCTTAAACTGTCATGGTGGTCTGAAATCGAGCGAATGGGCGCAATCGATTGCTAAAAAGCCAGGGTTTGGATGAACTGTTTTGATCAACGATTCGCGCATTCACGTCACGTCAACCCTTTGTTAAATGTTTCTTGAGTCAATAGCCCAGAGGGGCCAAGGCCTATTGGAAAGCACTAGCAAACTGCAACTGTGTTAGTTCTGCTGTAATTTCGATAATCCCAATACCACATCATCGCCACGAGATGTTGCTGCTGTTGCTGCTTCTCTAAGGGTGGCCCTTCCTCGCTCCCATCTTGCTCTTGTCGATCTTTCCCTCTTCCCCACGCTAAATACAATAATCCTTAAACTGTCCATGTCCCAATTTGTTTTCAGTCTCATCAGAGACCGCTAAAAGTGCAGTTTTATTGAAGATGGTGTGGCACTTGACTTCAAATCGTGAAGTACGAAGAATTCCCTCCAACGGATAACGTAGAAAGTTATCTCTTGCCGGGGTGCGTTTGGTAGAATCGGTTTTGTCATGTACATGACAAAGAGCGGACTTAAAAAGGCCATGACGAAATGAAGCACTGCTGAATGAGGTGGAAACGCATCCTAAAAGGAGGCGGAAATTGACGAGAAGTGTAATACCAAAACAGCGCTCAAGCAACATTATGGTTTTCACAAACTGTAGATTTGCGCGTATAAATGGCAGCGGCAATCCCAGGGAGTTTAGAAAGACCTGGGTTGATCAGGTCTGCTGGGGGGTAATAACAGTATGAAGTCACGTGAGCGGGCATTTGCCTATATACGAAACTTATAACCGAATAATAATAATAATTATTATTATCATTATCATTATTATCACAATTGTTTTTCTTATTATTATACTGACGAAAAGGGTGCACTTAAACAAAACGGTTTGGCTATGCACTTCTGAATTAACACTGCGCTATTGCAATAGGTACTTTTCCTCTATGTCTGGAGATCTATGCTCTGATTAAGTATGGAACTTAAAGCTGAGCCGGTGCATGTAAGCAAAGCATTAAATATGCAATAAATAATGGTAAATATGACGGCTATCCATTTTTGTGCTTCGCATTTCACATTATACAGTTAATCAGTTAGACAATGTCTACCGCGTTTGTCTCCTTTTTTGGCTCGGCCATCAGCCAGTGCGCTTGGGTTAATGTTGCTGATTAACCGCTGATGGGGCCAGAGACCCCATCTCGCTTGTAGTCCTGGGCGAAACCTCCACTTTCAGTAATCGTGACTACTGATTACTCCGACTACAGATAATTAATCAAGTAATAATCGATTAATTGTGACGATTACTTGAATGCATTCTGGATTTTTTTTTTTCTGGAGAGCAGGGTGTCTGACCTAGATGATTTGGGTAGGTGATATCGGGGGCAAAAGTGCCGAAAAATGGTGGAAAGAACATGTTCTTAGCATACAAACATTTTTAGAAGTTTGTTTCTATTGCATTTTATAAATACATATTTCGCCCAAGTGTGCACTGTAAGCGAACAGTAAAAGAGTAATCAAAAGGTAATCGCTTCCTAAATATTTTAACTATATTAATAGTAATTGATTACTTTTTCTCGATTACGGCCAGCAGTACTCCGTACTCCCTGAAGTCTCTAGTTCTGGCGGACTGAAAGTTCATGCTATCTTCACGAAATAATCTAGCCCACTCCCTCCGCCCGCGTGCCTTTTTCAAGCAGGACACTTTCTATGAGATGAGAACAGGTTGTTAATAATTATCGTGCCGTTGATAAGCCGTTGACATATTCTGTCTGCGTAGCGGGAAAGGGCGTGATGGAGATTCCCCATCTAACAACACTACAATTAATCGGTCGACTTGTTCGAATAAACACGTGGAATAATCAGATGGTCCCGCTGTGCCATCGGCCGGGCAATTATAAGCCCGGACAAAAAGTAATCGGTACCCGGGTCCCGAAATACCTTTCAGCCGCAGGGACCCGATAGTACTTTTGAAAAACCCGGATTTAGTAATCGTGTAACCGCCAGAGGAGACCTAGATAACCCAGGATGTGTAATGGTCTACTCACCAGGAGACACAGGATGAAGCCGGGCTTAGTGATTGTGTATTCATGATTAAAGACGCTGGTAAAGTAATCATGCCTTATCAGGCTCGAAGCAACAGAATTAACGTCATCTAATTAACGCACGGGTAAAAGCAGCTAGCGACCAGCAATTCCTCCCTCAAGTCACCTTCTCCCTCTCTTCCTCCGTTCTCAGAATGTATTGCCGCCTAATGATCTATGTATCCTTACCGTAAACAATCTCAGGTCTGCAATTGCGAATGGTCTTTACTATTGTTACTACATGTAGTTTATATTTCCTTTGGTTTCTAACTGTCTTGCCTACGCATAACATTTCTTTTACAATTCCTCTGTGTATTTTACAATCTAAAAGTTTACCAACTGTTATGTAAGATGATGAAACAGTGAAATAAAACAAGAACAACAATAAAAAAAAAGGCAGAATTGAGAAGACAAAACATTTTCCCTGCTGGAGAATGGAAAGCAAAAGAGAAAAAAAAGGAACACAGAAAACAAAGCCAGCCCCCCTCACCGCATTAGAGCAGCTAAGGGCATGATGCTTCGGAACAGGAGGGGAAGGGCCGGTCCTGTTTCGACAATAAACAACATCACATCGCAAGCACACTGTCACTGACCTCAAACCCGAAACCCAGACGAAGCCCGGGCAGGTAACGATAGGGACCTGGGCGGGTACGAGGCCTGGGGTGGGCGGGTAACGAGTTTTACTCATAGTGATAGGAGAGGCCATGAATTGCTAATATATCTCGCCAGCTAAGTAGTAATCATGAATATCCGGGTACCCGGGTTTTGAATATGGCGATTACTATTACTCGCGATTACTTCTTGGACCGGGTTTGGCACAGGTCTACCGTGCAAAACTTATTGCTCAGAGAGTGGGAAGCACTAAGAAGTTGATACGAGCAGACATAGTTTGTGCAGTCAACCCGCTTACTAGCAACCCCTCAAAGGCATGGAAATATGGCGATTAAAACTAGTTGCGATTATTCAATGCCTTGAAACAGAAATATAACAGTTGAGACAATCGCTATAACTAGAATGCTGATCTCACATTATAAGACGTTCATTATACATCTTTATGATCCTGAAAATAGACGAGATCTAGACAAGTTAACTGCAGAACTAATTTTGTTCATGCCTGCAAATCTTGAAAGTGAACTCCAGATGTTTTGCAGCCAGTCCAAATTAGGCTCAAGTTGCTTAATGGCTTACTCAAACAATTGTTTTCATATAAAATTCTTAATACATTACAGGGTATGTCCTTTCATAGGGTGAAAAACATGATAAAGCATTATTCTGGCCCGATAATTAGAGCTAACTGTTTGAAGTGGACGTGGAAGGAGGATAAGCCTATACATTGGGAATTATAAGTGTGGGAAAACTGCGATTCAAGAATAACTGTATATTATAATATGCTTCATCTAATATATCTTGCAAAACTTCAGACTTATTCACAATTACTGACTATTTGCCCATAAAATCAATGTTTGAATGTATAAAAATGATTTAATTTTCGATTTCGCAGGAAACAAAAATTTGTTTGTATTCACTTTCGAAGCCTGATATCTCAGGTCCTAATTTAGCGACATAAAACTCATCTTGATTGGCTGGAAGACAAACAGACTAGCATGGTACATACCACAGTAAAGTTAAATATATATCTATATACGTATCAATAATTAATTATTATATCATGATATGGCTTACTTACGGACTTTCAAAATACAATATTTTGACCCTGATAATGAGGGATTACTGTACTGTGTTGATATGTATAACCTACGAAAATAATCAGTGACGAATCGTGATTAAAATCTTACTATGATAGTCGGTTACGCAATTATGATCTTTTAACAACTTCTACTGAAACAACAAACGCTTCACGAAGTAGACGCCGACACAAGAACCAGACGCGTTTTATTTATTTTTGGTTCATGCTTGCCCGAAACTGTGATTATCTCTTATTTACGAGCAAATTTAACCTTCGCAATAGGATGATATAAACATAAGTGTACTTAAGGTGCTCTCCTAATCCTTGTAAGCCGAGCTGATTGCAGGTGTTAATATGAAGTAGCTAGATTTTTATAGCTACATTTTATTAATCTCTTGTGCCATAAATAGAGCAGAAGGGTTCATTTTTTTTTCTATTCTTAGTGAACCATAAAATCAAATAGTCTTGCTAATCTTATCTAAAGACTAAAATGCTAAAATAAAGTGACTGGATTGATTTTCCTAACTTAAGAATATAATCCTACAAAGCCTAACACTGCTTTATTTTATGTAAGATGCAAAACTTCATCACGAACTCGGTAAAAATAGCTGGAGAAGTGGCTGGCGATGCCCGGATGATCGTGCATGCCTGAGAGTGGTTTAATGATGATGTCTAACGTAAGCTGATATTCAGAGTATAACACATAATATTCAGTTGCTGGCCTTGAAGTTGCCTCTTTACTCATTTTAGCCGTATATAATGACCATATTATGAGTCTACTCTCATTTTGCTCTTAAGTGCCGTGACCTTGTAAAAAGAACAGTAAATCAATAGATCACTTATGCATTACTTGTAGTGCAGTTCAAATACAGCGACGGATTAAGAGCATCGTTTAGATTACCGAAGAGTGTTATTTTAGGGTCACACCTTACTGTCCAAAACCTGTCAATTTATGACTGTTTGTGTTATAGCTGTCCATAATTCCTTTTGACTTGTGATGACGGAGCAGCAAATCAGGGCTCATAATGAATTTGCCAGAATGATGTATTGCGCTAAATTTAAACTCGCGATGGTATTTACTGCTTTGCAGTTCGTGATCAATGTAATAAGAATTGCGCAAGGTAAATTACGTTAACTGAACCATGGTATCCCGTTCATGTATTTTTATTTTCATGATGAAAATTTCATGATTCATCATTTGAAATTATTATAGAGTCTCATTTGTTCATCCTCCTCAGACCAGATCTACGACCTTGTCAAATATTATTCCTGTATGAACCCGACAGTAAGAGAATATTATCTAATGAAAGTAATCTTTTTTATCGCATATATTATAGAGACCTCACTATATTGCAGTTTGATTTTATCAACCTCTTGGAAACTGTGTTTCTACATCCTGGTTTATGTAAGCAATGCCAATCTGACACAAATATTACATGACCAATGTATTAATTTGGAATGTAGCATAATAACGTCAACTTGGCAAACCGGATCAGCAAAATTACACTCACTTTTCACACACCTGGCTACTAAATGGCCAGTGGGTGCAGCCTAAACTTCGGCGATTGCTTTTGCCTCTCGATGACTGTGGGGGGTAATCCCTGGCACTTGAACCAAGGCAAGTAAGGGCCTCACTAAATCCCACTGGACCTAGAACCCACTTGGGTCTCCAAGTTAGATGTCTCCGTGATCCTTCTCCGTTAAGCGCTGATGACTTGCCAAACATGCGACCGTTAAGTTAAACAGTGTGCATTTCTGTACCGGACAAATCCACACACAAACAAATCAAGGAACAGATTTTCGTGTTTATATATTACAAGATTTACCTTTAGTTTATTCTCTATAGGCGTCATCACTTCTTGCCAAGCGTTTAGAATGGCTGATCTGCATTTTAATTTCAAGAAAAGGAAACAGTCTAATTCTGTGACTGTCCTTCATTAAACTATATTTTTTTTTCGTTTAACGTGACTTCTGCTACTGCAGTCAGTCTTCCGGTCCTTTGCTCCTCTGCCCCTCCTCAGCCCCACCCCAGTAA
>JAWQUT010000013.1:2395776-2412536 GCA_033807755.1 Ellobium chinense | reverse complement strand
GTGTTTCAGTCACCAGCATAAAATCTTCCCTTTTGGTCACTGAACTTCAAAACTATGCCAATTTCTAAATTTGCAAATTTAGGAAACCTCTTTGTACCTGTTTGATAAAACACATGCAAATTCCACAGGCAGTGACAGGGTGAAAGAGACATGCTTAACTAACACTCAATATTTAATTTTCCTCATCAGATCAGATAACAAGAGCTTTTGTTTGTTGCAGTTTTCCTTCAAGATTACTTTCCATTCCTACTCGTCAGATCTACCAATTATATACTAAAACGCAATCCCATCAAACGGGCATTATAAGACTTAGAAACAGAAATTATGGACTAAGGGAGGCAACCAGTAAATTTCTTTTTGTGTCATTCTTGTAGGAAGGCATTCGGATAGTTTATATGAAGGTTTATTGATAAATTTTATATGTTTTGAAACCGTTATCATTATCTCATGTGCCTTATTATTCTTGATTTTACAGGAGTATCTCATGACTTTGAATCTCAGTCTCACAATCTCAAATTTCCTGCTATTTCGTTTCAAAGCTCCGGTCAGGTGCTCTCTACATCTATAAAGTATAATTAATTTACCTGAAGATCTCGTATGTTTAAGCCAGTCCCCTGGAGTTTGAGATTGTGAGTTTTACTGTATTCAGTTCCTCATCTTCCAGGTAACAGTAATGATGAGTAATGTGGTCATGTCACAATTTTCTTTTTGACAGAACTACTGATGACATTGTTGTGAGAACTTGAGAATCTTCAGCATGGCATCCCGTGTAATGCTTCTTGGTCAGGTGCTTCACAGAGAAGTTTTGAAGCCTAAAATTGTGAATGTCAGGGTGATACAACAGGTCTTTGACAAGCATATAAATATGGTAAGTTTAGAAAAATACCAAAGCTTTATTATCTTGTTGTCAGTGCAGGAGCCTGTAATTGATCATCGCGCTCTACTGACAAAGAGAGTTTGGTATTTTCTGATGTTTGAGAAGGGTCTTTTTATGAGATACTCTCTAACATTTTATGAGATTTTTTTTTTTTAAATTCCATGTTAAAGGGCTCTTGAACATCAAGACATCTGCAAACATCATGGCTTACTTCTAGAAAATTAGGTCACCGCAAATGAAGTGGCATGATTGTTTTTTTCCCCCCATAATGTTTTAGGCTGTTCCCATATATTTGTGGGATCAAACGCCTGTGAGACTGAAAGTATATCATAAATTTCAGAAGCTAGGGAAAGAAATGCCATGCTCCAAGGCTTTTTAAAGCAATATTCTTATCTTATAAAGAGTATGTGTTTATCTCCCATTTAACAATAAAAGATGATCAAACACCCAGCCTGACACTTTTTGAGTCCTCTCAAGTTTCATCAAGAAGCAACAGTTTATTTCACCCAGAAGAACCATTTTCTGACGTCTGACATTTAGAAATTTTATAGTTGTTTTCAACCATTGATAATAAATGTAGGCTGATATGTAAAAGAAAAGTTTGGGGTCAGGTGCTTTGAGAGCTGGAAAGATGGAATAAGGCTTCACGTTATTGATTCTCAGGTATGTTTATTTCTGCTTGTATTGACAGTTCTTTCCAGAGCCCAAAGATTACAAGGTGGTAGAGCAGGATGTCAAGGTTAACGCTGGGGACATTGTCAGGCTTGTCAAGGTATTCAGTGTATGAGTGGACAGAAGAATGTGAGGTGGGAGGGGCTATTGGTCTCTGTCATTAATCTCCATAGCCTAGCATTGCCATTTTGTCCACTCACTTCCAGATGCTCAGGAAGGGGACTTCCTTTTTATCACATCCAAAAATCTTCTAAAGGTCCCTGTAGTCCACTAATCCGTACTGACATACAGGGTTGTATACCATCAGATAAGTGATGTGGTTTACCACCCTCAACATGGATTACGCACAATGTATATATATTATAAGCATAATTATCTAGACCAAACCCACATTTTACAGACAGTAAAAAGAAGTCCCCTGTGATTCATGTACTATTCAGCAACCTAGCTTGCTTGATGTTGTCATCAATTTTGTAACTTTCCAATGTAAATTGTGCAGTTTCTCCGGATCTACCATTGTCCTGTTTTATAAGATGACACGGTGGTGTGTGCTCTGTGCACAGCAGTGACCATGTAGAATTGGTATCAGCTATGCTGACACCTGCATTTTGTAGTGACTATATTCCACACACAGTTTCTTTATAGGTTTCTTCTCTTTCTCTGCAGCTTGATGACAAATATACTGTGGAAGTGGAACATGAGGTTGCAGAGGTTGTCTTTCCTATTGGCCGCACTGTTGACCCAGTCACGGGAAGAAGATGCAGGGGCATGAAATTCATTGATGAGAAAGCCAGAGGAGAGGAAGCTAAAAGGGTAGCAAACGCAGAGCCCTGGGAGAATTATCCCTTATGATTATTCTAATACTAATACTCTGGTCAGGTAGTGTAGTGCAGCGTGACATTTCATAGATGGGACAAGAGGACAGATTCTAAAGTGAAGTGTGACTGCAATAGCTATGACTGGATAAGATTACAAACCTGAACAGCAAATTTTTTTTGGTTCTGACTGGGCAAAGGTGCATCCTACACATTGCCACTTGGATGAAAGATACTGTTTTTCAGACAGCATGCAAGGAATGAGTAGTTTTGTTAATAACTGGCTGACAACAGCATTATCATCTGTATGGTGTCTCATGACTCCTGAGTCTAATCTATACTCTTCCCATTAATGTAGTTGGAAGGATCTAAGTATTGGTCACCTTCTTATTACGATAATTGTATTAGCCTTTCTCTAAAGGAATATAAGATTTCTAGGTATTGCCCTACAGAAAGTATAGTAAGACTTAAAGAGATTGAGGCACCTGCAGGACAAAGAAGTTGAATTTAAAATAATAAAATATGGATCACATGCTGTGAGGACTGAAACCAGTCTTGAGCAGCATTAAGACACAATCAATTGAAATTTGAGCATTTAGGGTGAGAAATGAACCTGACAATAGCATGCAGTAAAAGTAAAGGGGACATGGCCATTTCTCAGAAGTTTAGTGCAAAATACACGATGTGCAACTCACCACCATCAGGACGTTATAGTCTCTATGCAAAATTGCACATCAGAACGTTCAGTGATGCATTTCTCTCCATTATGGGTGATGATCTTAGAGCGAGAAACTGTTATTTGCGACAGCACGAATTGTATGACACCATATTTCACTATGTCTCTCAGACACCTCTAAGCATGTACTTTTGTGAATTTTGTTGTCTTGTCATAGTTACTTTCTGTAAAGTGTGTTCTTAATTTCCCCATGACAATTTTTTTTACTGACTGTTACATATGATGAGGAATTCACTGGCAAAGTGCTCAGACTGGAGAAATAGATTGGAGAAATGTGACAAAGTATGTGTTTTGTGACGGGCATCAGAAATCTTTGCAGGTCTGTATCTTCACATCTCTGTTCATTCCTAACTTTATCATTTCATGCTCAAAATACATAATACTAAGGAGATCCTACTAATTTTGTTCAAATTCCTACACTGATCTTTCTGCCTTTGCTTCCCTCATCTCAAAAATGCCAAGTTTTTGGGTATGCTCAGCAGTTTTGTATTAATGTCAGGGATGGCAGAATACCGAAATTTTGTGTGAAAACTGTCAATTAAGTAAAAAACAACACATTTCATTAAAGCAAGCAGTGTCAAAGAATGATGAAGCAACTTCTGTATTGAACAAAGACCATAAATATGTTGATCTGGGGTGTCAGAAAATTCGCCATTGGCTGTTGCCATTCTTGTGATGTTGCTGTGAGCTGTGTACATATTTCTGTATCAAGGCATTATTATTAAAACGAATGTGGAAATAACGTCCTTGAAGTTGTTAGATATGGTTATGTTCTGTCCATATGTGCATATATTTCTATGATTGTGGTTTATGTGATTTGGTTTGAATTCTGCAAATATTCTTCAAATCCATTGTCTCTCTTGGGTGTGCATCTGTTGTTTTAAGACAACTGCCCCCAAAGATCCTTATCCTGAAATTCATAATATCCTATAAACAAGTTTGTAGTGAACAATAATCATGAGCCTGATCTACCAAACAGAACACATTCTAAAGGGTTTCCATTGTGAGTGCATTCACGCTTACTGTAGAAGTGTTTTGTTTTTTTGCGAGGAGCTAATATTTGTGAGTTGATGTTGACTCACAAAAATTATGAAAAAGAGATCAGATAAATTTTGTAAAGGGCCTACTACAAGACTAATAAAGAAAGAAACCACAAAGATGATAATTCTTAAGTACTACAGTCGAACACACTTAAACCAAACATGGCTGAACCGAAACCACGGCTAAGCCGAAAGAAAAACAAATCCCCGACTTTTCTCCCTCTTTATGCAAGTAACAGAAGAAGCGATGAACCGAAACCGCAAGATGCAGTAACACGGCTGAACCGAAATCCCCGATCTCTCAGCCAGCCCGCTCATCCCATTATCAGGTCTGCATCAACACCGAGATTGTTACATTTCGCTGTCTTTGTCCGGCGAAAAGAAATAGCCACGTGAGGAGTATGTCTAAGGAGAGCGGGTGGGCCCTGCGGCGCAACATTAGTGTCTAATAACGCTTCCCCCCCCCCAAATCTCTTAGCGTTTGCGACCAAAAAGAGGAGTGAGGCGGCTGGTCAAGAACGATTGGTCATGATGTAGGCGAGATGAAATAAATTAAATAATGCTGGATGAAAGGCCACGGGAGGTTTGTAACATTGATAACACTCATGCTCATCAGTTAAAACCTCTCTTCATTCCTGACCTTGATATTGATTACACGTGAGCCACTGAACTGCCGAAAAATGTCAAAAAGAAAGCAAGCGTTATCATTGGAATTCAAGTTAAAACTTATCGATGAGGTTGATGGGAAGAAGCCGTCGAAAAGTGAAATTTGCCGCAAGTACGGAATTCCCAATTCCACTCTCTCCACCATATTGGNATTAAGGTCTTTGACACCTATTGTTTTTTCTTCTTTTGGCCCTATTAACATTTTGCGTTATTCTAAATATACCACTGTGATTTGGGGACATTTCTTCCATGGAGGTCAAAGTACTTCTTTTGCCCGATCTTTTAACAGGAAGAAAAGGTGGGGTCAACGCCCAAAATTTTTCACAAATGTCTTTTGAAAAAGATCACCTCAAATTCTGATTTGGTCCCCAAATTTTCATTTGGCTGGTTTTGACTGCGTGCGAATACATAGGTCTACGCGTTTTTTGTTATCTAGAAGGCTCAGATTGTACCTGCAACTTTAAAATTGGATGCTTTATTTAGAACACAGGCCAGTTTACACATTTCTACACCCTAACACTGGCTGGCAGGGCCCCCAAAAAGGGGGATTTTATATATTAGCGGATTAATTGGCTTGTACACTGTGAGTGATTTGCCCTTCTAATAGGTGTCACAAACCTATTGGCCTGCCGAGAGGAATTTCAGAAAGTCCGCGATGGTGGTTACTTCCCTTGATTTTGCACTGGAACATCTAAACCGAAATAGCGCTAGGACGAAATCATATACGCGGGCTCAGTGATTACGGTTTAAGCGTGTTCGACTGTACCTCTCATTATTCAGACATTGACTGTAATTTGTGCTGCTATCTGTATGAAGAAAATTTGCTCTTAGCAGTCCTGTAAATGTCACCTGGAAAGTCTCCTGTTATTATTCAATAAAAATGCTTTGTTTCTCCTTAAAATTTCAGCACAGAGACACAAAAAAAACATCAAATGCAATTTTATTAGAAGTATAAAAATTTATTTTTATTTCATCAGATCTGAAAAGAGCTAATGCCCAAAACAAAACAAATGTCCCATCGAACAGCTGGAAATGTCCAAGCAGTTATCTACTTGAATTGATAGACAGAATGCAGCCGAAATTTGAATACAAAATACACATCCCTCGGGTACATGTTTTACTCCCATGTGGGATCCCTTCAGCAGAGTGGATGAAACTAGACATTTGAAAATGTGGAATCTCTTGCATGCGATATACCAGAAGTGGGAGCTCAGCTCAGCAACAATGTGGTCATGACCTGTGGTTTCAAATTTGTTACTGAAACTTTTCAATGGCCTTATGTCAGAGGAGGATGTGGCAAGAGTCAAGGGTGGAATACTGGAATATATGCCAATAAATGAGGACATCTGCAAGCCAAGACGTCTTGCAGGTCTGTCATTTCTTGCATCCAACTTCTATTGCAAAGAATCCCACTTCCTGTATATTGTACTCTCTTGGAACCACCCACAAAATAAAAGGACTGTGCCTTTCACCCTATTAGTAAACTCTGCAGGGATCCCAAGCAGAACGGAACACATAGTTTCATACAGTACATCTGAGACAAAGCTCACCAGAACATGCATCTTATTGCACCTTCAAACATGAAGAACAGCTGTACAAACAGAAAGACTGATAATATGGCAATCATTCAACAAGTTGGTTAAAAGTATATTCTCTACAGGTGTAATATAGAAGCCATTCAACCACAACCATTCATTTAGGCCAAGTGAAACTTGAAGCTTAGCCTTTCTATAGACATTAATGGTGCTGAGTTGTGCAGCTCACCTTGGCACTGATTCTACCGACATGCCCATAATTACTGAGAGTCAGTCTCGGCTCGGTACTTAAGTGATTTACCACCTACTTTCACAACCATTAATAATTTACCTCACTCATACCTCCATATTAGGCAACTGACATAGCATATTATTCTGGTCACAGTAAACTGACCTTACTCAGCTGTCATTTGTCAGTCAGTTGCCCTTTAACCCCGTCACTGCCAGGGATCACACATAAATACTTCAAATCAATGCATACAAAGTTTCATATCTCCATAAATATAATAAATTTTCTTGGCCCTAAAAAAGGGATATATATTATAGTCAGTAAAGTGGAGCAGTAGTGCAGCTCTTCCCATTTCTTTCCAACAAAACTACACTGATGATGTCATATGCCCAAGAGTTAGAATTTCAAGACTTTCTTGAACATTAGACAATAAAGAGTTTAAAGTCACTGACCCGCCTTCCCCTCCCTCCTTCCCTTCTCAAAAAAGCAGTCATCACCATAACCAACATGAAATAAAAACATCAAAATGGGTTAGGCTTGGTAAGTACAGTATATATGTATTACAAGTGCCAAAAAGCACAAGTTTATCTTGAATTATAATGTTTGTATAAACTAGTTCACTAAGTACCAGACATATAAAAAGTATTGAAAGTGTAATACCTGATTACGAACAGATGCTAAAAATACAATAAAGGCTAGCCCTGTTAATTTTTTAAGTTGCACCTTAAAGTCCCAAAAAGTAGCAAGCAAATATGAACATTCAAAATACAGTAGTTGCAAAAGTCAAAGCTCAATCAATGATTGAAATCATTAGATCTGCTCACCTCTCATTCATTCATTCAAAGCAACTTACTAGCATACTGGTGGTGAGATTTTGGGTTTACTTGGCCTAACTGTTTATCTGTATGCCACATTGCTGCAAATGCTTACATTCTTAAAGACATTTTGAACAAATTTTGTTGCATGCTGAAATTCTTATCCCTCATATTATCGTGTTCTGAAGAGAATACACTGAAACCTCTTTATACCGCCAAGTAAGGGACAAACAGCAAAATGGCGGTATAACGAGAATGGCGGTACAACGAAAATACCATGTAGAACAAGGAAAATAAGTAATTTATCAACATTGGACTGGCTAACATGTCTAAAATAATGCAGTTATCTCCTTTTAAAACAATAGCGTTAAAATTAAAAACAAGCAAGAACTAAGGATTGGAAGCGTATGTGTCAAGTTGGAGAATAAGAAAGGAAGTTGACTACTACACATTACACATCAGGGTCGGAGAATCACACTAGCGCTAGGCCTAGGCCATAGATTAATGTGTGCTGTTTGCATCGTACCCCGCGACCAGTGCGAACCAGTTATAGCAATACCTCGCGTGCGCTTACGTTCGTTCGCAAATTCTCTAGGCCTATTGAGCGAGAGGAGATTGAACTGTGACTCCCACTGCATGCCCCATCAGTAGGCCTATCAGGACTTCGCTTCCAAAAAGCGGAGAGTGTGTAGTAGGATTGGTGTTTGAGTAACAAGCACAGACTGTGGGGCCAAGTGATGTTCCGTCTGTTAGCTGGATTTAGGTAGCGGTGGGGAGTGGGGGTTAAATTTACGTTGGCGGTATAACAAGCAATATTTACTATACTCAAGTTATGAATGTAACAAGTTAAAACTGTTGGCGGATGGCGGTATAACAAGATTTTTAGTGACTTTGTATAGGTGTCAGATCCGTTCCACGACGAAAAGCTGGCGGTATGCGGGAATGGCGGTATAGCGAGGTTTTATTGTATAACAACCATATATGAGACGTGTGCAGAACCTTGTTGAGAGATCTTGGAAAAGCCACTCTACTTTTAGTTGCCTCTTTCCACTATGAACAAGGTAAACAGAATCATCATGCTACTGTTGTGGTGCTGAATGCCACTATATTTCCAAAGCAGAGACCACTGACTGCTTCAGATTTTACACTGTATCATTACCGTGGTATATTTAAGATGCTCCCTTGTCAGTGTCAGACGAAGGCATAGGCTCATCTCACAAATAGCTATCCCCTTATCTTACGCTACCCATATATATATAAATCCCTAACATAATTTTTTGACAGAATGTTGAAACATCACTCATTTCCAGCTTCAGTGACACTGTAGCTGCTATAGTGATTTCTAGAATCTATGGTAAACAAAGCAGTGATAACAAAAGGTCACAGAATTAAACTGCAGTGTAAAATCCTATGCTCATGGAAATTATCAGATTGTATGCAAAATTTGACAGTAATTTGCATATGAAGCCATCTTGTTTACATATCAGTACAATAAAACTAGCTGAATCAACAAATAACAGTAGATTTCCTTTAACCACAACAAACCAAAGCTAAACTGCTCTTCTGTTGGCTGAGATCATTTGATGATCACTGCAGCCAAGGGGAGATAAACTTACCGTTGAAAATTACCAGCGTTGCAACAATAACTGTTCTTTTACTAAGAAACACTGATGTATGTTGTGACAACTATTGTCAAGATGTAAACTTTAAACATGTCTCTCTCTCTCTTTCTCTCTCTCTCTCTCTCTCTCTCTATAATATATTATATACTGTATATATATATACATATGAATAATAATAATGAAAATGCCCTCTACTAGTAATATCTGTCTAATTATAAGACTAGTAATATCTGTCTAATTATAAATTTAAAAGAAATAATATAGCACATCGTATTAACCAGCTAACATACTGTTGTATGTATGAATAATATCAAATGATCAGAAAAAAGTAACAAAATATTAATCTCCAAAATTCCATCTTCAAGAATCACTTCTGGACCTGCCATATTTATAGTGAATTTATCATTCTGTTGGCTTTTGCTAGATGCTGGTTAACACATTGTGTACACAGCTGCAATACTGTGTCCAATCTTACTTTACCTTTGTATACCAGTAAATTTGCAAAAATTGACTACGCCATACCGAGAATCTACATCATAAGAGGGACTCTGAGACTGGAGAGGTAATTTACTTGACTAAGGGTTGTGGTATACAAAGTGTTATATAAAGTTGGTACATGTTCTGGCAGGATTTATTTGGCATTTCCTTTAAAAGATTTGAAACATGTCCATTTGGTGTCTTCTAACCTAACATATTTTGTGCACAAAAAAAAACCCAACAACTAAGAATAGTGCAATGAAGATGTTGGAGGGTTGAAAAAAATGTGAAATTCACAGTTCCTCTAGATGTATTTGGGATGGAGGCAGAATGGCAGTATAGGAGCCCCTACAAAATTGGAGTTTAAAAAACTGACATAATGAATAAGGCACCGGGAAAAAACTAATTGTTACTCTTATTCCAAACAAGTACATTTATGCAGACAGCAAATAGGGCATGGTATGGATAACAGATATATGTGAAGTTCACATTACATCACGAGGTTCTCTTGAACACTTAAGAAACTGTCATGTCTTAAAAACACAGATCTCTCATCTCTCATTGGAGAGAGAATTTCTACAGATCTCTGTGTGAGCATTATTCTCAGAAAATTTGTAACATTAAGTACTGGAGTCAGTTACAGATATCAGGACACAGCACAAGTAATCCACATCCGTCTCTGGACTATGCTGAAACTGTAACTTGCAAAAAAACTGGTATGTGAAAGTTTAAAATGTTTTGCGTTGACCCATGTGACAGCACATATAAAACCAACATGCACTGAACTTCAGCACTGAATGTAATCAGGTAATAACCCTATCAAGGCCAGACAACTGAGAAATTACTACATTATATTACTTTTTGGATATTCAGGACCTGAAACAGTGAAAGTACAAATATATTTGTGGGTCACATGCAGTCACTGCAGTGGTATAGGGGGTAAAGCAGAGGTAATGCAGCATCAATAGTATTGAATTTCACTCGCTTGTGTCATGGGATTTCCAAATGTGCCTACTTAACTACACTCAAACATATTTATTACATAAATATTTAAATGGACTTATCAATATTATGAAATACTTCATGAGACCTGGCATTCTGCAAATATTTCATTATGCCTGTTATTATATAAAATGCAACTGAAACCACAACCATAACAAAGCATTTCTAATTTCCCCCACCCCTTCTTTTTTTTCAAAAAATTAAACCATAGTCTCTCTTACTTGGAATAAACCCGTGCTTAAAAGTAATCCTAACCCCTGAAATACTCAAGTGAGGGCCACACAAAGGCTAGTTATTTAAGAATTTAACCTATCACAGCATGACTCTTAACGATGAACGATCTTGTTTGCCATGCTAGAAAGTAGAACGACGTAGGCAAAATCCTTTTTCTTTATCATTTTTCCTTTTCATGTACTGTATAATAAAAATACAATATGTAACATATGATGAGTCAGTGAGTCCCATGAATTTCATATAATAAGTTTGTTCGAATGTATTTCAGATCTCAGCACTCTTCATGCACACTGCAACCTGTGGTTGCGCAAAAAGGAAAAGAAAAATGGGAAGTTAAATCCTGTTTAAGCTGCTTCCAGCTTCGTCTCCATCCACAAGCTGATCACCAGCAACTCTTCTGGTTCCTCTGACACCCTGTACTGCTGAGGTCATGAGACTGGTACCTTTGTTCACAGCCACAGAAACTGTGGAAAGGGTCCTCAACAGGAACATTTTTGAATTCTGCACAATCTGAGACTGCTGAATAATTCTTGCTGTCATCGTTGATGAGGCACTGTGAGATTCTTTTACAGCAGTCTGTGCAGACTCACTCACTGTGGTCTCGTTGATATCTGCTGAGGGACCAGCCGCACCAATCATTTCACCATTCCCTCTTCTGGCTTCTTGGAGTACCATTTGGTCATGAGGGCCTGGAGATGAAATGTCAACTATCATCGCACTCTCAGCTTCCACAGGATCATTGTCCTCAGCTGGATGTGAGTCATTCTGATTCTGACTTGAAGATGGGCCACACATGATCGCTCTCCCAGGCCAAGCTCGATTTACATTATATCCATCTCTGTTGTCATAGAGGGAGACGGGGCCATTGGAAGCCTCACTCACTGTGGGGGATTCTGCCAGCTGTTGCCTCCGGATCTGATCCAAGCTGGTTAACACTGATACAACTTTCATTATGGCAAGAGATTCCTGGGTAAATCTGGTAAGGCAATCTTGCAAAAACCTGCAGTCCTGCTCTGTTACCCTCTGCAAACCATCCAAGAAGTCCAACAATTCACGACTGATATGCAGGAGACTGCCAATGACGGCAAGAGGTTTCGAGTCACTTTTTTCAACAAAGTCAGTGAAGTGAAAAGCTTCAATTTCACGCATCAGTTGAACAATGTTAGAGTCGGTGGTGGGATCTGACGCCATGGCAATGAAGTCAAACAAGGGAGAGTAATATCTGCTTCCAAACGCAATGTTAATTACATGAGTTGCATATCCAATCTGATGTGCTGGGAGGAACAACCTCAAGATGTTGATGATCTCTTGTGGTGTTTGACTGATATTATTATTATTGACAATTTGTGCGGAGGCCTGCAGGTCTTGGATGACCTCACTAAACAAGCCCAGGTTTCTCGTCAGCTGAGCTGTGCAATGTGTAAACTCCACCAGTGCATTTCGACACCCTGTTTGCCAGAGGTCCTTCAGCATATTTCCAACAGCATTGAGAATCTTCAGGCCTGCCCCAAACTTCCACAGTTTGTGTCCAACTTTGACAGCCAGCCCCAATTTTGGGTGGAGAGGAGCAGCCAGGACCATTACATTTCCCACTGTCTTGGCTGCAGACCCTGCCATTTTGCAGATACCACTGCTTCTCTTCCATGCCAAGATGAGGTTTGTCTGTCTAATGTATCGTGTGATTTTCCTATGCACCTTCTGCAGATCAGCAGCATTACTAACTGTGTGCTTGAGGATATCTGCAGCACAGCTGGTCTTGTCTGCCAGACTCTCCAGTTCACGGTCAGAACTGTTACTGGCTATTGACACACTCATTGTCTCTCACCAATGTTGTGCAGAGTACACTGTAATCCAAACCGGACCAACCTGTGTGAAAAAAGAAAAGGAAAACTGTCATGAGTTGTGATCCTGTTAAAATCTAAAACATTTAAATCCTTCTGACTAGATCACTAGAAGTGTTTTCTCCAGACTGTGCAATCAGATGATTTATCCCTAAATTTAAAGCCTCCTCTCCCCCAATAAATGGACCTCGATTCCTCCCACCATCCCTTTTCTGGAGTTAAATTGTTCATCATAAGAATTGAAAACCTTATTATGGCACAAACAATATCAATACTGCTGTGTAAGTTGTCATTGCAGACACTGCTGACTAGTCTCTGTTCTTTTTTTTTGAAGTATCAGACCAGCGAGAATGAAGAACGGCATGGCTGGTCTGTTGCCTAACTTACCATGTTAGGGAGTCAGTGTTTCAACATTTGGTTTATTATCAGCCATTGCTTAAAAAATAATGTGTAAAATAACTGACAATTGTAACTGAGATATAAACCAAGCATTAGGGCTCAAAAATATTGAAGTTTCTTTTAGCTGTTCAGTTCTTGCATATCACAGCATAGACTCTCCTGACTCACAAGTTAAATTCACAAATCTTAGACTTGACAGTCTTCAGTTTGTGAGTATGACTCATGGCCATGCTACCTTTCCTAAGGTTTGGAATGTCATTCTTGTCTCCTGCTCTAAAAATGAAGTTTAGCCAAGAGGAATTCCAAATAAGACTCATACCTGATGCTTCTGTCTCAACAAATATTAGGGTTAGGGACTCACCTTGGCTTTCAAAGTGTGATCCTGACTGATTTTTTTAAAAGAGTTTCATTCTATAGATACCGATGACTTTTTGCCAAGTCTAGATAACAAAATAATACAGTCATAACACTAACAGTGACCAGACAGGTTAAGCTAGCTAATTTTTTTTTACTTTACTTTGCATTTCTGTCTTCAGCCATTAAGCCTGCAAAGATGGAATTAAGAGTAACAGTATTTTTATCCAGGCTACCTGACTGCGCAATTCACCCCTTAAATTTCAAAATCCTTCCTGCACTCTTTGAGTTTTCATTACCTTAGAAACACCTAAAAAATCCCTCTAAACATTTACAGATTGCCTCCTAAAATTTATGACATGAGGGGACTGTCTCCCCCAAATCATATAATCTTGAGAAAACCCTAGGTTCACCGTTATTTTGAAGTTCCTCAAAAAAGCATATCTGGTAATTGGGGTGTGTATGATGTATAATTTAGGTCTCCTATGCCAATGTGGCATCTCATTATTCTCTCAGTCTCAGTATTCACTGTGCCATATATTAATGCTAAATCAATCATTTAAAAGGAAAGATAAAGATAAGTGATTGCTTGTACTTTGTAGCAGGCTTGACCTTCATTTTAAGAAAAGTTATGATCTGTATGACCCTATCTTACAGATGTACTGCCTCCAGCCTTTACCACGGGCAATTAACTTTCTCTCCCCCATGTCCATGAAAATGAAAAGCTGGAAAGATTTCCGCAGGCAACAACCCCCGAAATAAGAACATACTAAAGAGGGATTATTTTGATGGGACAGGATGAATTTCATTTGGATTATTTACCCCTAACCCTACCCCTAACCCTACTCCTAACCCTAACAGGTTGTTGCCTGTGGAAATCTTGCCGAAAAGCTTGTGCCTGAAAATATTGCACCTTGATTAAAATCTTTATGATCCTTGTTGTTAAATGACTGGGCTGAGTTTGATCCACCCATCATTAATCATTATTCGACTGATTCTTTTGTCTGTAACTTAGTGTAACTAGGCTAGGGCATTAAACTGTTAAATTATTAAACTAAATAAAGAGTAAAAAAAGGAACTTCGGTTAGGCCTAGACTAGACTAGGCTACTCTAGACTAGAGTCTAAACTTTGGCTATCTCGAAGGTAAACTTTTACTTAGACTCTAGACCTAGTCTAGTGTCTGGACCTCTAGAATCTAGTCTAGAGTCTAGACTCTAGACTAGCTGTTAAGGTTGGGGTAGGTGTTGATTTGTTAGGGTTAATGAAGTGGGTCTCATTCGGAACTCTTTTCCATTAACCCAAATCATACGAACAACATTATACTTACAAATGCTCAGCTGAATCTTTCCATTTGGGGCCAGCAGATCTCCCAGTCCCCCTGATGGGTCTCTTTTGGCTCACTTCCTGCTACCAGCTGCCACTGCCAGTGAAAAAGAGGTTGGACGAATTCAATTGTGACGAGTTCGGAAATCGCAACATTTCTCGGCAGGGATATATTCCAAAACCAAATGTATAGATCATATCCTATGATTGAATCATAAATTTACAGTAAAGAAGTCTAAAAGCAATGTAATACAATGCGCAGCCGAGAAAAGACCCAATGCATATTTTGCATTCACGGGTTAACCTGGTGGACACCGATATTTATCACTGTATTTTATTCGTATCTGTTTTACCCACTAAGTTGCTTGGTACTTTTAAACGCCGAAACATTACAAAGTTTTTCTGATTCATATACGAGCCCTCCATTTTGGGGATTTTTATTCTCCCCCCCCCCCCCCNCCCCCCCCCCCCCCCCATTTACCTTCGTTTGTTCGCTTTTTAATTTTCCTTTTTGTTTCTTGCATCACTTCTTCACGTCCTCGTACTGAATGCACCCATGTCAATAAAGTCTTGGCCTATAAATTTTATCTTAAACCGGATTCCTCTCACCTCAACCCACCCTGAAATGCCGCAATTAAAAATGGTCTACTCACATCATAGTCTCTCCTGTCTCACCCTATTAGATTATCATGAATTGAACAATCCATTGTGACCACTTGACATGCCACTGATATTATATTACAGTAATTTGATTTCCTCTCCTCCCTCCTTTCTTATGCTGACAACTTGAACTCTATCTTTCCGTGCATTTTCACGGCATATTTCTCTCTCCTCATCATCACTGTCATCATCATCATCAGCAGCAGCAGCAGCAGCAACAGCAACAGCGGTGGCGGCGGCAATAACAGCAACAGCGGTAGCAACAGCAATAACAACAACAACAGCAACAACAACAATCACGTTTTAACATGTCAATTCATTCCACATTAACAAATTATTTTTTGATGATTTGAGTTGCTTATATTACTATGATCTTCCATTTCACGTGTATCTTCTTTTCCCTGTTAAAACAAATGTAGAGGTTTGACTCATTATACCCCAGATTTACAGATAAACCACATCTGCTTCATTATTTTGCGTTGAACACAAGTTGAGAATGCTAAATTCCTCAAACATCAAAAGCTGACTCAAGCAAATGTGGAATGAGCGTGACGAAAAAGAGCTTTTTCTAAGTGGAGAGATATATAAATCTAGACTAATTTGGTGTTTAGAATGATGAAGCTGAGGTTTGGAGCCTGAGATGACTTTTGACCTTTCAATTCTCACCCTTGACCTATGTCAGGAGAAAGGCCTCAATTCCTGACTGTGATAAATTTGTTGTACGCTGTTTCAGACAATAGAGTCTAGTAGGCGAACCCAACTCCCAAGGCCAAGTCAGCAGGTGACTGCAGAAGAAACCTGTTGGCCAGTGTGCACAGTTTTGTTGCTCAACAATGTATCAACGCTTTACAACGCAGTTTCTTCGGACTTCACAAGGTAGACTTAGACTAGTCTAGTAAAATAATCATCGCTTACCTTACTTTTGACTATGCGCCAGTAGCCCTTTGGCTGTTGCAGACTCCGTCATAAGCATACGTTGATTACACGCCATCTGCAAGTGGCCTGTTCTTTCGTTTTCATAGGTTTGTGTCTTCAGCAGTACAGGTAGACAGAGCCCATTTTTCGTGCCCCGCATTCCTAAGGTCGGGCTAAAGGCAAAGATTTCAAGTGCCAGCATCGGCAGGCTTCAGGTATGAAGATGCCAATGCTTTTTTCACTGTTGGCTATTATTTATATTAGGTTTTACACCTCTCATTAACTTATCCTGGGGTGCCGTGTCAAAATACTTTCCAAACACGTTGTTTAGCTCTTCCTCCAAATTTTGACACAAAGAAAAATGCACCTGAACCAGTTAAATTTTGAGAACTTAGGCAGTGAAGCAGACAACCTAATATTTTATGCTTTTTCACTCAGTAAACAGGGTAACCTTACCCACCTAGCAACAACCACAAATTTTATACTTGAGTGACTAAACCTCACCTATTCTGAGTCTACACATATATTTGCACCTATCTAAGCCTTT
>JAWQUT010000013.1:2366132-2392643 GCA_033807755.1 Ellobium chinense | reverse complement strand
GGGGGGAGATGACAAATACAGTAAGCTTTCACCTGCTTACATTTACATCTATTTTTAATGTCTTCTGCTCACCACTCCATCCCCACCATTTGAAAAACATCCGAAATAATTCCAGTCCCTAAGAGAGCCAAAATATCATGTAACAACGATCTACGGCCTATTGCCTTAACTTCTATTGTAATGAAGTGCCCCGAGAAACTTGTGTTTAGTAAACTTCTGTCTCAAGTGAACGATTTTTAGATCCTCATCAATTTGCTTATGGACAGTCTAGAAGTACTGAGGATTCTATTCTATTGTTTCTTGACAAAATTTATCACCATCTTGATACACCTAGGAATTACATACGAGTATTATTTGTGGATTTTTCCTCAGCATCTAATATGCTTCAACCCCATCTTATGATAGAGAAATTATCTTACATGAATGTCAGTACTGAGCTTAAAAGCTGGATATTTGAATTCCTCTCCTCCCGTCCCCAGTATCTTAGATTGAACAGCACTGTGTCATCAACAATAGTTGTAAATTCAGGTGCGCCTCAAGGAAGCGTGCGCTTCCCTGTCTTGTACACGACATATAGTAATACCAACGACTGTCAATGTAAATACAACAATGTGGCATTATTAAATTCGCTGACAATACAATACTAGTGTCTAACAGTGATGGAGAGGAATATTTTAACCAGATTGAATGTTTTACAAAGTGGTGTGACCCTCAATATCTGCTTTTAAATGTCAGCAAAAAAAAAAGAAATGCTAATCGATTACAGAGTCAAGAAGAGTCCAGTTGCTCCCCTGGTCATTAAGGATGAAAACATGGAATGTATCCTGTATTATAAATATTTAAGCATAATAACTGATGAAAAACTATCATGGCATCATCAAACAGAACAGCTGTATAAAAAAGGAAATCAGAGACTTTATTTCTTAAGCAAATTATGATCCTTGAACACCCCAACAAATTTCATCAGTTTTACAACGCAACACTGCAGAGCATCCTCATATTTTGTATCAGCTGCTGGGGTGGAAACATTACAACACAAGATAAAAATAAGATAAATCGCATAATAAATAGTGCTGCAAAAATAATAACTTCTGAACTACTTTTTAGGATTTGTATGTAGGAAAGGGTTCTTTGAAAATACAGAAAATAATATCTGATCAAAGTCACATGCTATGAACATTCAGTTCATAGGGGTAGACTGCTTTCACTAAGATCTTGAACTGAAAGATATCAGAATTCCTTTGTATCCTTTTCAGTGAGAGTGCAATGCGATTTTTCTTGATTCTGCTCCCTCTCTCTTTTTCTCTCTCTCTCTCTCTTTGTGTGCATGTGTCTGTGTATGTGTGTGTGTGTGTGTGAGAGAGAGAGAGAGTGTGAGTGAGTGAGTCAGAGAGAGAGAGAGAGAGAGAGAGAGAAAGAAAGACAGTGTGCAAGTCCAGGTATAGGAGTATTTTTCGTTATGTATTTCTGTAAGACATATTCATTGTAATCACTTTAACAAAGACATATATCCCTTGTCGATGAATAAACGTATCTTATCTTATCTTATCTCTGTTTAAGGTGTTTGTGCTCAGCGTATTAAGAGCACAGCTGCGGCTGCTGCTGCCACAAATGGACTGCCTGAGATGCCACCCTGTGATGTTAAGCCCATGAAACATGAGGTTAGAAAGTAAAGGTGTATCAGGAGCATTGTTGATGAAGTGTTTTGTCATTATCATTGATCATCAGTAACAGTTTATGCCTCAGGCTTCAGATTCATTGACTTGAGAAAAACCTAACATTTAAAAAAAAACAAAAAAAAACATCCAACCACCCCCTCTCCCCACAATTTTATGACAAGGAGGGAATGTCTCCTCTAACTCACATGACATGGAGAAAACACTGCTGGTTATAGAATGCTCTGTGCTTTGGTATCTTCCACTCTTTTCCTACCATTAATAGAGCACTAATTAACATTTCATATTTATTCATAATATTTAGCATCTTAAACTGGAAGATAATTGTTTTGAGCAAATAATAAAGTCATTAAGTTTATTTAATTCTTTCTTGTAGGGACCAGACTACAAAGCAGCTATGGATATCCGCAAGAACAAGCTTTCCCCAGGGATACTTACATTTTACAAAGAACCAGTTTATATTCATCAAGGGCACATGCAATGGCTTTGGGACACAAGCGGCAAGCGCTATCTTGACCTGTTTGCAGGCATTGTCACAGTCAGTGTTGGCCACTGCCATCCGTAAGATAATATGCCAAAAAACAGGGTTCATACATTATCTGGATAGAGAGTTTGAATTTCAGCCTTTTAAGTCTAAAAAACAACTCAGGTTTTATAGATTTTGTCTGGAAAATGCAGTCCTGGGAAAATGTCCCTGTAAGGAGTGTTGGGAGGAGGAGGAGGGAAGGGAAGGGGAGGGGAGGGGGGAGAATTTTTTAGCAGGAAAAAAAAAGTGAAATTCGCATGTAAAACTGCCACATTTTACTGATCTTTTATCATGTCTTGATAATTTTTCTCAAAGTTTAGAGAAAGACTGGAAGTCTTAAAGCTCATTTTCCAGAGTCTGTATGAACCCTGGTATAAGCAGCCACTACAGGAATTTTCATGGTTATAACTTACATAATGTTATTTTTTTTAACCATTTCACCACCACTCACCAGGCAATAAGTATGTTTATTCAACCAGATGCTAATGTTGATTCAAGAACAAAAGACAAGACTTTGGAAGCCGTTGTATCTGGAGCAGTGAAAATTTTTGATTTTTTAGGGTCAAATGAGATCAAGATCTCCTGGTATATAAATTATAATAAAAAGTTATAAACGTTAAGAATAAAGTCAATCTGTCAAAGAAGTCTTTCATTTCAAGAAGCACTGTCTCTCACGCAGTCTCAGTTTTAAATATTTGCATCATGATCTTCATAGATTTGAAAAGTCCAGCAGAAGCTGAATGGAAGTCTGAAATGTTAAAGAACTTCTAGTTCTGTTCCAAATTTTGTAAAATAAAACAGACAAAAGAAAAACTCTCTCTCTTCTGTGATTTGCAGGTTAGAATGCTCTATGTGTTATAGTTTATGATTTAGATATGCTACTTGCAATGCATTGTGACTCAAGTTAGCCTAGTGTTTTCCAGACAGTAAAATTGTTTGGCAACCTCGGGGATCAACGTGTCAAGGTAATTAATAATTTCTGTGAAAAAATTAGGGGGCGACTATTGAGAAGATTAAGCCTATCTGTTGTTGGACAGAATGGCAGTGTCTATCATTTTTTGCTTTACAGGAGTATAACATGCATGTTTCTTTGAACTGCAGAGAAATAAATAAACGAGTGTAATTATATTTATTCTTCATTTCATACCTCAGGACAGTGGTAGCTGCAGCTGAAAAGCAGCTGAAGAAATTATGGCACACAACAAACATCTATTTACATCCCAAGATTCATGAATATGCAGACCAGCTGGTGTCCAAACTTCCAGGGAATCTCAAGGTAACTTATAATGATGAAATACAGTGAGCTGTACTTAAACGCTGTTAGGGTAATCATGATTTTTGCCTAATTGCAGTGTTTTCCAAAGAACATAATTAATGTTATTTTTCTGTGTAACGTCACAGGATAATCATAAGTTTTAAGTGCATTTTTTCCATGCTTCTTTGGAGTTACAATAAATTGGAAATGATTGTTTCTGTCATGTTTTCTGTGACGTTATGTTACTTTGTTGTAGGCACCAGACTGTTAATGCAGCATGCTACACATCCTTCTGGGAGGACAATGAAGCTCTTTCAGTAACAATTATATGTTTCACAACCAGTCAAAATGAGGTTCATGCTGCTAGACAAGGAACTGATGTTTCATTCACTGAAGGTGATTATGGTCACCCTGTATAAAATTTTTATTTTGAAATGAAATCATTTCTGCATGTAAGTAAACTGCTGATTTTATAAAAAATGGTCAGACTGTAATTGTGGATAAATTTAGTGCTTTTTGTGACCCAGATTAGGTGACTTATACTGAAAAATTGTTCGTCAATGATGATTTTCTTTGTCTTCATTAAATGACTATATCTGAGGCCAGAATAATGTCAGGTCAAAACTTTCCATGTAATGAAAATATAATTAAGCTTTCATATCTTTACAGTAACTTGAGAAGTCAAAAAGCAGCCTCAGCCTCATTTTGTCTGGCTGCAAGACACACCTATGCTCTGAGTAAGAAGTTGTTCCAGAATTGTGAATTGTTCCTTTCGAGAGTAATTCCCAAGCTTTGTCACACCAGAGTTTATCCAAAATATTCAAACCTAAGTATTTTTCACAGGTTGTATATTTGACCAATTCTGGATCAGAGGCCAATGACCTGGCAGTTCTGATGGCTAGAATGTACACAGGTGTTTTTGACAGCATATCTTTGAGGTAAAGATGAGGATGTAGAGGAGGACACTAAGTAATCAGTGGAAATTAAGGAATGCATCTATCTTCATTAATGTGAGCCCGCATTATGAAATTTCCACTGCATATTTTGTATTATTGGCCCCTCGACTGTGTTGACTGTAATGCTTACTTGTAAACTAGTAGATTTGAGTTTGATCCTCAGCGGGAGCACCTGAAATTATTCTGTCAAGTCTCTCAGTTAATGAATTTTCAAGATGTCTTTACTAACTTTTGCTTCAGTATCAAATTCTGGTTTACACATTTATTCTTAGAAAGTAAAGAAAGACCCATGTCTCACAGAGGTCAGGTAAATGGGACTTAAATTTTCTTTTGTTTAGTTGAAGTGGCTGGTAGATAAGTGTATGCATCTTCCTTGTTAATTATAGATGTTCGCTAGAAATGAATTCTGGCTTACGGTGAGATCACTTTCTGCCCCATCATCTCAGTAAGTGCTTTTCTGTGGCAAAAGATTAACATGACCGGAATCTGCGGGCATAATATAAATAAAATTTGCTATTGCCAACACTTGCCATGGTATTTCAGTGAAGTCTGAAGAAGAATAAGTCACAACTGACCATCTGTTAAATGTACAAAGGGGCCATCCAGTCCACATAAAATATAGTATGCATGCTTGACTATCTCACAAGGCTCTCATCTCACCAATACAACAGTTTGAGAATTTACACATTTCTGTTGTCTTAACCTACCACAACAACTGAACTGTAACAACAGTCTTGATCTTCTACAGTATATTATAAAGTGACGGAAAAACATGGCAGATTATGCCTAAATTCATCACTAAATTGGTAATGCAGAACCAGTAGCCATGAAAATAGGATTAGTTGAAATGCCCTCTTCTGTTCGTCCTCAGAAATGGCTATCATGGTGCTAGTCCATATCTGATGGGAGTGACAGCTCTATCTACATGGCGATACAACAACCCCACAGGCTTTGGTTTCCAGCAGGCCATGAACCCTGACCCCTACAGAGGGCCCTGGGGTGGGCAGCACTGTCGTGATTCTCCTGGTCAGGTAAGAAAAGGAGACACCGTGAAAATTGTTAAGTGCACCCCATGAATCTGTGCCAGATGGGCCAACTACAAAAAGTTTTACTTAATTCAGGGTCCGGTAAAAGCAAAGTCAGTATGTCAAAGTAGTATGACATTGTGAGAGGAATTTTGAAGAATTATGTCAAAATTAAGTAATTACTTTGAAATAAAGTAACCTTAATTTTTATCCGCCTGATACTTAATACTTTTTCCTAAAATGCTTTCATATCTGATTTTGGAAGTAAGTTATGACATCAGTGTTGACAATGTTGTTGAAACCTATAAAATTGAGAAAAACCAAGTTCTGTGTCTTATGAGAAAAACTTCTGGATGAAAACATTCACCAGGATGCATAAATTTAAAATGAAATCAATAATGCTCTCTTCAAGATTATAAATTTGCCAGAATGCAGGGATACAAACCTCTTACATAATTCATCTTCAATTACGATCTTTATCTCAGCCTCAAAGGCCATGTGACTGTGCAGCTGGACAGTGTAAGGCTTGTGATTTGTATGTGGATCAGTTGGAAGATGTGCTCCGCTACTCCATGCCCAAAGGTCAGGTCGGAGCCTTCATTGCAGAGGCCATTCAGGTAAGATCTGAATAATGTATTGCAGAGTTTTAAAAATATGATTGTTTGCATTTCATTCATTGTGAATAAAAGGGGTAGCCTGACTTGAATGCAGTGTTGTACACACCCACATTTTGTTTACATAGTGTCCATTGCTATACAAGTAACCCTTTTTACAGCCCCTCTGTTCAAATAAGAGTCATATCAGGTTGATAGGAATTCACAAATTATGAATTTTTGTCCACTCAGCAACATGAATGGTGTGCTCTAAGATAAATGTAGAGTTTTCAGCTGCCCTTAGACCTTAAATTTGCATAACTAGAGGCTACCTGTTATCACCGGTGACACTATTACTGTCAATGCCCTTGAAAAGAATAGGTTTTCTTGTCGCTTCTCTTTAGCATGTGGAACAAATTCAATACTGCTATTGGCAATGACGACTGCTCTCAGAGAACACTGTAAATAGGTCAGAGCTCGTGATGTCAAATAGACACAGCTTTTTCATTTCCTCATACAGGTTCTAATTAACCTAATAAGGCAGAGATAAAATGGCTAAGTGACTTAATGTGATGCAGCACAATCAATTAGTTATGGTGTTGAACAATCAAAAGATTATGGGTTCAATTCCTGGCCACAGTCATATTGAAAGTGCCCTGGGAAAACTCGAAAACTTGACCTGCATGTAACTCGGCATTGACAAAAACAGTAGCATTTCAGACTTTGTGGATATAGGTGGTTGTGAAATGAAATGCAAAGGTGTTACCTGAATGCATCCCCCTGGCTCAATTATAGTATGATATTTATAGAGGGCTAAAAGTGACACTACTACTTTCAATGCCCTTGAAAAGAATAGGTTTTCTTGTCGCTTCTCTTTAGCATTAAGGTTGAAAGTCATATCTGCTTTCTCCAAGGTTTAAGAAATGCTGAGATTCGTGCATTTTTCACCAGGGTGTGGGAGGAGCAGTGCAGTTACCTGATGGGTATCTGAAAAAAGCTTATGAGCTTATCCGGTCACGTGGTGGAGTTTGTATTGCTGATGAGGTAAGCGTGCTAAGCCAGCATGTTTGTGTAATTATTATGTTGGATTCACTCTTGTTGTGTGGCAACATGGCCCTAGTCTTTACCATGTCAGTAATTTTCTATAGAATGACTTCAGATTGACTGTACAGTATTTTATTGATCAGACAGAAAACTGATCAGACAGAAAACACAGAATCACACCCCACTCTTCTAAGTGGCTAGCACAATTGCAGCATTTCGCAGGGCTCAGTGGCCTGCACAGACATACTGCTATTGTTGGTAACAGACCCTACGCAATCAAGGCCATATTTTGACCTTATCTCAAATATCATGGGTTATGTTAGTATGATAAGAGATAACGGGAAATGTTGGTAATGTAGTGTCAGGTGTTGACAGACGTAACAGGTGTTGCTGAAACTATTTTTGTTGACTTTGATAAAGAAATGGTTGTCTCCCTTAGACCTGAAAGCGCCAGTGTTCCTCTCTGACTTCTCAAAAATGTCTGTTTTATTTAAAATTCAGAAATGCAAACAGATGAAGTCATTTAAGGGAATATCACACAGAGTAGGTAACAATACCATATTAGAATTTGCCGAAGAAGAAGCTTCAGTAGTTTTGTGTTTTTTATTNAGGGCCCCAAAAAAGGGGGATTTTATATATTAGCGGATTAATTGGGTTGTACACTATGAGTGATTTGCCCTTCTAATTGGTGTCACAAACCTGAAAGCGACAGTGTTCCTCTCTGACTTCTCAAAAATGTCTGTTCTATTTAAAATTCAGAAATGTAAACGGATGAACTCATTTAAGGGAATATCACACAGAGTAGGTAACAATACCATATTAGAATTTGCCGAAGAAAAAGCTTCAGTAGTTTTGTGTTTTTTATTTGAATAAGATAACAAGATAATGGATAGATTATCTTCTCATGCTTCAACTTTCATTATGCCTCAACCTTCAGGTACAGACAGGCTTTGGCCGCATGGGGTCACACTACTGGGGATTTGAGAGCCAAGGGGTCATGCCAGATATTGGTAATGTAAAGATTCTTTGCACCCCCATCCACTTTCATCCCCATTAATTTATCCTATGTCATTTTTAGCCTCTTTTCTTCCTTCTGATATGAGATTTAAAAGTCTTGTGTCCAAACAGTTACTTGCACATTCAAATTTACATTATTTATATCCAAGCTGGCCATAGCTCACTGGAGAGCATACAGTTGCATTGCTATTTACAGGTTCTGATCACTCATTCTGACTATAGCAATACAATTCTTTTCTCTACCAGTTAATTTTGCTTATTTAACTTCAGAATTCCTCTGCAGTGTTTTTGTATGTTGATTAATCAAAGTTTGCTCTTAGATTAAAAATAAATCATGGACAAGTCATCAATTGCTTTCAGTTTTTAGTTTTCGTATTCTAAATACAGTAGAACCCGCTTAAGCGGGACGGCTCCGTTACCGACGAACCGTCCCCCTTAAGCGGGCATCCCGCTTAGGCGGACTATCCATTATAAAGTGATTTTTTAGCTAGTTTGTGCGTTTCATTCAAGTTAAGGGATATCATTACTTGTTGCTAGTGAGATGTGACAACGGAGTCAGATTTAAATTGTATCTGTACTATTTAAAATATACTTATTGCAGTCTAACTGCATTTTCAGTAGACTTGCAGAGCATATTGGTCATTCTTTGCGGGGAACGGGATTTTTGGTTGGCTTCAAAGAAGCACCTAAGCCCTCTCACCACTCTCCTTTGAAAATTAAAAAACAATTTCTTTTAAAGACCGGGACATGTCTACACCAGAGGGAAAGAAATAATACATGTTAAAATAAAACAGGAGAGAATATGAAAGGTCTAACATCTCTGAAGTCCAGATGTTCGCTGTCCCCCATTCAAGTGATCAAAAATAATTTGGGATCAAATTTACATGATCGTAAACATCAGCAAAGATAAGCGTCACACTTCTCGCTCCACATCTGGCCAGAGCGCGACGCGAGCGGCATATGTCAAAAAGCCTTTACGCAACACGAATGATGGTCATGCCTTTGTCAACGACACCCTGGCTGAGTGTTGTGCAATAGCTCAGGTAAGGCTCGTAAGTGTCATTCACTGCCTAAGCTGAAGAAAGGATAAAGTGTGGCTGACAGGGGGCAGGGCTTACTTAATCTTGATCCGGATTAAATGACCAGCGGCTAGGATGTCCACTCTGATTCGTCCATGCGTGCGCAGAAGGGTCAACTGCCTGACAGAAGGCTATGGGGAGGTAGTGTCAATCACTTCTCACATAACGTAAAGGGGGGTATTCAGGGCCGTCGGTACAAGCTTCTTTGTAGCTCTCAGATTTTCAGCTGATGGGCAAAGGTANAAAAGCTTCAGTAGTTTTGTGTTTTTTATTTGAATAAGATAACAAGATAATGGATAGATTATCTTCTCATGCTTCAACTTTCATTATGCCTCAACCTTCAGGTACAGACAGGCTTTGGCCGCATGGGGTCACACTACTGGGGATTTGAGAGCCAAGGGGTCATGCCAGATATTGGTAATGTAAAGATTCTTTTCACCCCCATCCACTTCCATCCCCATTAATTTATCCTGTGTCATTTTTAACTTCTTTTCTTCCTTCTGATATGAGATTTAAAAGTCTTGTGTCCAAACAATTACTTGCACATTCAAATTTACATTATTTATATCCAAGCAGGCCATAGCTCACTGGAGAGCATACAGCTGCATTTGCTATTTACAGGTTCTGATCACTCATTCTGACTATAGCGATACAATTCTTTTCTCTACCAATTAATTTTGCTTATTTAACTTCAGAATTTCTCTGCAGTGTTTTTGTATGTTGATTGATCAAAGTTTGCTCTTAGATTAAAAATAAATCATGGACAAGTCATCAATATATTAAAGTAAATTGCTTTCAGTTTTTAGCTTTCATATTCTAAATACCATGTTAAAACTACATGACGATTTACTGGTAAATCTACAGTCATATAGAATTTTTTATGCCTGTGCCAAACTTTGCAACCTCGTTATAGGATTAATCTCCATTCCTTTCCATATTAGTGGGAAAAAATGTGCTGCTTGGCAGTTTAATCAAACTTTTATTACAAAAGCCAGGACCATTTGTAAAGGATGTATTATTATGACTAGCTTTAGGACTTTAATGACTCTAAGAAGGCATCAAAATACATGCTACATATGTATGACTTTCAACCTTACACTAAAGTGATGAGATAAACTATCAGCATATCTGAATATTTTGTAATTTTTCTTCACCAAAACAATCTTTGCAGTGACCTTGGCCAAAGGCATAGGGAATGGTTTCCCCATGGGTGCAGTTGTCACCACCCCAGAGATAGCACAGACCATGGGCAAAGCCTTACACTTCAATACCTATGGAGGCAACCCAGTAGCATGTGCTGTGGGATCGGCAGTGCTTGATGTAAGCCATTTTAACATTTTGTGCTTCAGATATTTAGCATTTTTTGCACAAATCTGACCTGTTTACAAAATCTGCACTCACCAATACTTCCTTAATCCTCCACTGCTTTTTGCCCAGTAAATTTTTGAGCCCATGATGTCAGAGTCATATCAAGAAAGATACAGAGACATTTCATGTTTAAGTACACTTTGCTTTGTTTAGTAATGCATATTGATTGCTCCTGAGAGAGTACACTGTTTATGGACATGGAGATTTGGAATACTTTTGATTGCTGTGTTTTGATTTAATGAATTTATGAGTGGTCCCTGGCAATGAATCCTTCTCAAAATGCTGAGAAGCGGTTTTGGCAACAGTCTTTGACATTCATTGAATTGTGTCCTTCAAACCAGCCCAGATCATGAGTTTATGGGCTATTGATCCCCTTCATTGTAATACATGTTTTTTGATTCTCTTTGTTTCATACCAAGATATTCTAAGGATTATTCCTAAAATTGCTCATTTTTGAAGAAGTGTTTTATGGCATTTTCAAAAACAACTGTTGTTTGCAATGTTAAAATATGGATTTCTAAAGGTAGTGGTCATTCAGGTGCTGTTAACATATAAAATTGTTAGTGTTGCACCTGAGAAAGACTGCCTCTTAAAACATAGCAACCATGAAATGTGAGTGAATTACAATTTCAGTTTATGAGTGTCCATTTGATGTGAATTTGTGCTTCTCCCAGAGTGTCTGAGGGTCAGTGCTAGGGCAGGCTTTGAATTGAGAAAGCTCATTTGGGAGAGTTCTTGAACTACAATCGTCCTCTTAATTGCAGCAATTATTAGTAACAAAATACAGTATTTTCTATGAAAAAGTCATCGGATAATGGCATCCCCTGTTACTCGCAGTTTTTTTCTGCACTTCAAGACAATGTGTTTAAGTGTAGTTCAATCTGGTAAAAAGATCAACATTCCCCATTTCCAGTGACCGCTAGTAACCCAGTTTCATACATGCCATCTTCGCAGGTGATTGACAAGGAACAGACACAAGCATTGTGTGCAGACCTTGGGACATACTTCATCAAAGAGCTGGACAAGCTGCGATCTGAGTTTGAAGTGGTGGGAGATGTCCGAGGCAAAGGGCTCATGATTGGTGTAGAGTTGGTCAAGGATAAGGTAGGGACATGCATCTGCATGACTAGATAATGTGTGTTAAAGTGTTTTGTGAATAAATAATTATTGTTGTTATATAACTATGCAGTACATGCACTGGAATTAGCCACAGGGGCATATTATTATTGAACATTGATTTATCACTTTCTGTGAGATGGGTAGGAGATTTTGTTCAGAAGCGCTGTGCCTGACCTGGAAATTAAACTTGCTACCCACCCCTACCCCACATTCCTAATGCCAAGTACTCATTTACACCTGATTCAAATGTTGAAGGGGTTTTAAGTGTCTTCCCATGGATTACAGTGTAAACTGTTTGACCAGAGAGCCAAATGAAAAGACCATAGTCTGAACAAGCTTTTGGACTGTGAAAATGATTCACCAGCACCAAATCCTCTCTGTGTGTGTGAATTAATGTGATATCTAAGTTTCAGAAATGAGTCACAGCTTGACCATTTCTTTCTATAAGAGAGGTTGGAGGGAAATTAAATCATAGGTGATGTCCGCTAAAATGACAAGGTGTGGCTCATACTAAGTTACGTATTGAGACAGGAAGCTCTTATCTAATGGATGGAACCAGCTGATTTTTAAAAATATTTTATAATGAAGTATACTTGTTTTGTTCACTTTTGTGGTTTGTTGCGGTGGTACTTAATTTTCTTACATAAGTGGGTGGTTGCATGTAGAATGATACGTCTTTTACTCTTATGTTGTAGAGATAACTCTGGTTTTTGATATTTCACTCCATGCCGTTCCTGATCTTTCGTAATTTCTTCACTTCTCACCTACGGTTGATTATATTTACAGCTAAAATAGTGTTCATATAACATTCACACATAGAACAGGTGATCACCTACAACGCAATTACTGTAGATGTGTTTTCTTTCTCTCGTGCAGATCTTATTTTATTCAGTTACATGAGCCAAGCTTAACTCAGAAAATTTGCTACCCATAAGAAAATGTTAAATTCAAAAGTTATCAAAGGGTTTACTACTAGGGACATGCAAATGCTTTGGACCTTATCAATTATACTGTGTTATTCTATCAGTACAAATAAGGGTTGCCAGGTTGGTGATTCTAGTGTCAAACCATGCCAAAATTTATTTCTTTTTTCAAAAGTAATTGTTTTATGATGTCACCCTAGAATACTCTAGATCTCCATGCACATACACAATTATGAGAAATCATTGTGTTGGGTTAGTGAAAGTTAGATCCTCATGAAAAACCATTGTCAGCTTTTTGCGAAAATTAAAGCCTTGCAAAAGAAAAAAAGTTCTACAGTAACTCAGCGGAGGTCAGAAAATTTTTCATCAGTTGGTGCGCTAGGTGGGTCTTAATCCAGGCAATAAATAAAGTCAGTGTGTTGACTCTTTTTTTTTTTCTTTGTTGTTTTTTTTTTCGTACTTTCTTTTTTTTTTCTTTCTTCCAGTCTCTACCTGATAATTCTATATCTACATCCTTTGTTGCTAAGTTGTTCTGCGATACCTTAAGCTAGAACTTGTAGAATATATGGAAATCAAGTACTTTATAGGTATGTTAGGACAGTGTTGCTAACAAGAAGTTCAGAGGGTCATCTTTGGGTCATGACATACTATCAGTGGGAAGGTATGAAAGAAGAAGTAAGAATACTTTTGAAACTGAGGCATAGTGAATGTTTCTGTTTCTAGATTGTTATGTTGAGTTTTTCATCTTTCAGCAAAAATAAGCTAGTCTATATTGAAGGTACTTATAAATAAATAATGATATTATGCATTGTAAAACTGGAAATTTGCTTTTCTCTCTTGTTCACAGGCATCTCGAGCCCCACTGCCTGCTGAGGAGATTTCTTCTATTTGGGAGGATACCAAAAATATGGGTGTTCTGATTGGCAAAGGTGGACTGTATGGAAATGTAAGTAATGGTTGACAGGCGATGGTAAGGGTGGTCCAGAGCATTTTCGGATGAAGTGGGCGTGTGCAGGTGAGGGGCAGTGGAGGAGAGTAAGGAGTGAGGATGAGGGGTGGGAGTGGGGGAAAAGCATCAGCTAGACGTTGACTGATTTGTAAAGGTGGACTTTATGGAATTCAGTACATATTAAAAATTTTGAACCCTATTTATTAGAAAAACCATGACATATTTTGGTAATTCCCCTGTCCAGAGTCCCCAGCTTTCTGCATCGAAGTTTACACACAAATTTGAACACATTCATAAAATTATAGACTTCTCATGTGGAATTTGAGTTTGTGAGCTTCTCGTTCACAACCAAAGGGTGTCAGAAGATGTTTATGGGTGATCCCACACAATGCCAAAGAAAGGAAGAGGAGGAAGAGAAATGATGAAATGACTAGCTGAGGACAACTGGACAGAAATATGTTGCTTTTAAGAAGATTTTAGGGTTCATACTAAAATTACAATAAGTAGGCCAGGGTGCTCCTGTGTATGGTGCCTGTCAGCATTTGATTACAGTGGGCTATGTCTTGTCCAGCTGTCTCCTCCTTCGCTGCAGCTTCTAGGCTGATCCTAAGGACCTGCAGCCTCCCCAACTTAGTCGTATTTTCCCTGCGGTTTACCACATTAGTAAGCCTCCTGGGGAGAGCAGGGGAGAATGGGAATGGAAGATATGAAAAACTGTGGAGTTCTGACTAGCAAGTGTTAAGTGCATGGGAATGCGTTGACATGTAATTCATGTATCAAAGATGAAAGTTATATTTTAGTACTTCTTTACTTTTAGTTTATTATTAACTTACTCAACCATATATACATAGTAATTTGAATTACTTTAAAGTATCCATAGAATCCTGCACTATCTAAGATTTTTTTTACTCATAATTTCTTTTCACTTCAGATTATTTTTACTGGTGTGCAGTTTTCAGGATATTTAGGAAATTATAAAGAAGAAAATTATATGATGAAGTTGAGCAAGATGAAGAGATGAGGAAGAAGACAACAAGGATATTTAGAGACACCCTTTTTTCTACTTCCTCAGTGCCTACGCATCAAGCCTCCAATGTGCCTTACCAAAGCTGATGTGGATTTCGGTCTTGCAGTTTTCCGACGTGCCTTGGAGAACCACAGGAATGGCAAATAAAAGAATACAGAACTGGACCAAACAAAAACAAAGAAACACACATCCTTCATCTTGAAGTGAAGAGTTTACAAAACATGCCAGCTGTCCTTAAACTCTCTTTATGCAAAAATTGTTTGTCATGTTGATTCGAAAGCATGTGCCATTAGTGACAGATATCTACAAACTATGCAGTGATTGCTTCTCAGAAAAATGTTAAAATTTAATAGTCAAGTACTACTAATTCCTGGACATCCCAAGTTCCAAGAAATGCAGAATATTGTTGTGAAATGGCTGTGTCACGGGATCCAGTGGAACTGTGAAAAATTTGTCATTATTGCTTATGAAACCTACATACATAATGGATGTTGTATGTTACAAAACTGACCTGTTGATATTATTAGGTATTATCAGGTAGTTAAAGACAATGTTGATTCTCTTTGTGATATACTGTGTAATCAAAACTCTCTGCAACAGCAGGAGTCAGTGATGGGTAAGATTATAGCAGTTACAATTTGCTGCATTAAGTCATAAATTTTTGCTTTGTTCATCGTAATAAATTTAAAGGTTACAGTTGTCATAGTGGTACAGAATTTCAAGTCTAAATCATTGTAGCTCTGTGTGGATTCAATTTCATGGGATCAAATTTGAGAAGAAAATTGAATACATTATTTAACTTCGAGACAGTGACTTCAGGCGAGGAATATAAAATGGTTCAGTATTTTACTGCTGATATTTTGAAATATACAAGGCAAGAGGCTAATATGTTTAGACTTTGTTTTTCACATGAGAAGGGGTGAGGGTGGTTGCCATTGATAAAGTGGTTTTGCACTCGCCTACTGATGAATTCCATCACTTGTCTTTAAAATGGTCTATGGTTTTTAGTTTACTCTGTGGCCCTACATATTCTAGCATCTTACTCCCGTAAGTTTATATCAGTACATGTTGTAGCAAAATCAGTTTAAAAAAAATAGTATGATTATACCATGTTCTAGGAAAATCCACCATTATAATTTATGTGGTTAATAGCTGTTCTGGCAAAATACGCCATATATTTTATATGTTTGTTACAAGTTCTAGATACAGCATATAGTTTATATGATTATTACAAGTTCTAGCAAATTACACCTTGCATCTTATGTGATCAGTACATGAGCTAGCAAAATACACTATGTAGTTTACATGATTATAACAAGTTCTAGCAAAATTCACCACACACTTTATGTGGTTAGTACATATTACAGCAAACAGCAAAAAACAAGTTTAATACAGTGTTTGTAAACTTGAAAGCTTGTTCTTATCAACCCATTCCTGCCCGTGCTTATTTTGGCAGTTTGCCCATCTCCAAACCAAGTTCTGTTTTTGACCATATTTGTCATACATAGTAAGGAGAAGATACACCCATCTCACATGCGTTTCTGCCTTTGACTTACTGACACACTAAACAGGCTGGGCCACTCTTGTGTCATGACTCCCAGATGTCCTTCTGTTATCAGATCTGAAGTTACTGCTTATCACAGAACCATAATCTAGTCTTGTTTCATAAAGATTTTTTTAAAAAATGGATCTGAGTTTCTCAGCATGTTAATAGTACTTACATTATCATGAAATGATATTGTTTCATGCTGGTATATAGGAAATGGATCTGGCTTTCTTTGTTGATGAAGTTGCATTTGCAAGCTATTTACTTCTCTTATATCAAAACTTTGTTTTTCTACTTCACTTTACATTTTTGAAGTGTCAATGATTTTTTGTTTCCTCTATGGATAGTGATGCTTTGGCTTTGTTTGATGTTGCGTAGAGGGGTTCACCCCATTCAACAAGGCTTTTTCTGTCAAGAACTTTGTTGGTGCTGTGTTCAGCTTGCTTGTTCTTTTGGTACTAGATCACCTATTATCATGTGTATAGTAATGGCATTCCTAAGTATATAGGTTTTCCACCAAAGTATTATTGTCTGTATCTTGAAGTATTTTGTACTCACTTTATTACTTCCTAGTTGAAAGTGGCTGTGATTGTGGCATTCCAGACTTTGTTAAGGCAGTATAGTGCTTTTGTTATGGATGGCATGTATTGTTTATCTTGCTTGTTTATTGTCTTTCTTCTCACTCAGACATATATTTCATAATTATCATCATCAGATGGCGGGGAAGGGGGGATAGAGGGGAAAATCATCAGAGCAAATGTGTTTGTAGATTTCAGAATTTCATTTGAACAGGTGATGGAAGATTGTTGGGTTTTTATCTGTATTTATAATGCTCTATAGAATGGGATGCCCTCCTCAGAGACTTGGTAAATGCTAAAAATATATTTTCCCTAGATGAAAAACAAAAAGAAATTGTATGATCCATGGAAAATTGTCATCATTTTTGTAATCTTAATTAGTGAAGCACAGGTGAATAGTATGATGTGTTTAGAAAAATGGAGATGTCATGATGTGTTTGGGAAACAGATCATTTTGCTCTACACAATTATTATATTATATGTTCTGGCAGCATGTGAAAAGATCTAACCTCAATATATAGAGTCATGAGAAACACTGAAACACTATGACAGTAAGCTCTAATACCACATTTCATTAGTGCTCGGTACATTCATAAACTTATTCTGGGTATATTTTCTGGAAAGACAAATCTGTCAAACACCGATGGTTAAGCAATCTCAGACCTGATCCATCATGGCTGTGTTTGAGAAAAACTTTGTTTTTAAGCTGATGAAATTTGAGGTGCAGAATGTGCTGTTAAATCCGTCAGAATGCGTTGAATGTACTTCCTTCACTGCATTCCTCATTCTTGTTCCTAATACAGTCCTAGTCAAGGAGAGCTGTTCTGCGATTTTGAGGAGGAAAGGAGGAAAGGGCCAGTTCACCTTCTGAGATCTTTGTATGGAGCGTAATGTTCTCTGTCTTTTCATCTGGTTTTTTTCTCTCATAGTTCTTATGTTTTCCTACATAACAACCACATATAAATGTCATCGGTTAATTGATTAGCAAGACACAGTACAACAGTGTTTTTTATGTGTGTCTTCTGCAGAGCAATTTTTTACTGAAACCATCATTCTCTGTAAAATGACACTATTATTTATTCTATAGTCTGCTGTCTGTAGATATCTCAGGTGACCAGGTCAATACATGGTAGGGTTGTGTCTCAGTGTCGATATAAAGTACTTCTTACTTGACCCTCAGTATGACAGAAAAGCAGTTTTATTTTAAAGTTAATGTACAGTATTCAGGCATGGCAGTGTGCTGAAAAGTTCTGGAAAACCAAAAGTCATATCTCGAATTTTAGCATAATTTAAATAAAAGAGAAATAGAATGAATAATAAAACAACTTCACCTTTGAACAGAGATGCCTATTTTGATTGAAGTGTTTGAAAATTTCGTCATGAGCTGCTGTCACCCCTGAATATTTATTTTGGATTCCGATGCAAACTTCACCAAAGCTTTTCATCACAGAATTCCAGTTTTCTGAATCACAATGTTATGGGAGACACTAAAATATCCATATGGTGCCTCACCGTATCTATTAATCAGTGGCATCTTTGAACCTATAAAAGCTACCAGATAATAATCCAGATGGTAACACAGAGAACATTTAGCTGTAGGAGTTAACTAAACTTATTTCAGCTTAAAGCTCAGTGACTGGTTCTATCTCGAGTAATCACTATATCTCACTATGCAATTTTTGGCTGTAGGAGAGATTGGAATAGTGAACACTTACATTAGTATAATATATGAAGACATCAATTAAGAGCCGATTTATTATATGGATGGCTAGAGGGTAGAGATTTGGTCAGCAAGGCTTATAACATGCAGACATGTCCGAGAGGTTTAATAAGGTTGATGGTGTTTAAATCAAATACTGAAATTCACGCAAAAAAATGATAAGCAGAAAATTCATCTCTTCTTGTGCAAATAAAATTTTAACCAAAAAAATTGGATACGAGTTTTCTTTTATTGAATTATGTGTTTTGGGGTTGTTTTTTTCACACAAGTGAAAATCAGCTGCTGAACGGCTAAAAATTTGGCAGTTTTATCCTACAGACTTTTTTTAATGAGCTAGGGTGATTACGTAATTCTTGAGCCAATTCTGCAACAGACGAGGTTGTCAATTTCCGGTTCTCCATCTTACAACACAAAAGAAGGGAGAGATCGTCGTCCAGTGTCGTTATTGACATTTTTGGAAGGAAATAATTTGTAAAGTGGAGCAACACAAGTTTGATAAACAAAAAGAGTCACCCTATCGCCACGTATGTGTTAAGAACTGAAACACAGGTAAACATGTTTTATTGTTTTCACCTCACATGTTAAAAACTTCCTGGCAAGACGTTGCTGTGCACCTCGTGGCCGCACTTTCAAATTGCCAGATTGCCTTGTTTCATAACAATATCACTGAAACAGTCTGGAATCCCTGTGGATCTTGAAAATAGAAGGGCATCTGAGGGCCTCTTCTTATGCAAATTTGTGGAATGTAAGGCCTTTGCATCAGTCTGACGTAGCTTTGCATCGCGGAACAAACGTTCTACCCGTGTTTACCTGTTACCGGAAGTAAATATACACCCAGCTTGCTCATGAATAGTTCATGATCGAGGCGAATGGTTCCCAGTTTGTGTCTTCAAAAATTAGTAGACTAGACCTAGTGGAGAAACAATGCCGAAGGCACTGGATCAAAAGGTCATGAGTTGGATTTGAACCATGACCATGTTTATCAGTAGATATATTTCATTCACTTTTTGTTGTCCGCCCATCTGTAGGGTACGTGGAGGAAGGCAGTGACCGCTCTGTCCCATATCTTTTCTCTCTCTTTCTCCCTTTCACTCACTCTCACTTTCACCACTTACTCTCTCTCGCTCTTCCTCACTCTTACCCTATTTTTTTTTTGTTGTTGCTGTTATTGTATCTCTCATTCTCCCACTTTCTCTTTCATTCTTTCCCACTCTTTAATTCTGTCTCTCTGTGTGTCTCTCCATCTTTCTCTCTCTCACTCATCCACCCACCCACTCATTCACTGTCTCTCTCTTGTTAGCTTCCATAGAGGGTCACAGATTACAAGTAGGCTACAGTCGAATCTATCTTTGGCGGCCTTTCTCTGCCTTTTGCACCCTCCACCTTAAACCTGTGGCCTCACATCCCACGCTTTTGACAGCGCCCACTATAGAATCTGCGGGAGGTTTGGCCAGTTTAATGTCGTCAGTGTTTTTTATTGTACTCCACAAATAGACGGCTTGCAAACTGTGTTACGTTTTCTTCAGAATATGAGGTCGGCCCACGTAGTTCAGAATATGAAGCCAATTCATGTAAGTTATATGATTCATGTTGGAGCCAAAAAAAAAACCAAACTATGAAGGTAACAATGTTTTGTAAGAAAATATTCCTGTTCATGCTACAAAAATTGTTGTTTACGATTCCATTTCTCTTTAAATTTCCTTCATATGACCTTATACACCAACACGGACGCTTCCGCTTCCGGTGAACATTGGGATGCGTTGAAAATAGCTCCACCTCTTCCCCAACCAAGGACACCTATGGTGTGATGACGAAACACAGAAGAAATTAGCATTTATAAAGCGCTTATATTATCGCAGTACATGTACATGGGCGGGTTTTCTTGTATTCAGGATGTGTACGTATGTTTGATACCATTTCGGGTTTAAGGAAGGGGTGTACAATTTGCGTAAGACAGGTGGTCGCGACATGTGGGCGAAATCTGTAGGAAATACCAATTGTCGTTCCTACTTCCGCTCATCTTGGCAGATGCTGGCCAAACATCTTTGCCTGTAGATATCTGGAATACCATTCTTCTGCCATATTATATACAAGATAGCCATTTAGAATAATATGCGATTTGACAGTGAAACACACACTATGACATTGTTGTAGACTGAACAAGTGAACCACAAAAGTCTTCTTTAACAGGACATTCATTGCTTTATTCATTAATAATGTACAGCTTTTACAGCAATCAAATGGCTCGCAGATCATGTATCATACTACATTCATACATGTGTAAAAATAGCCCTTTGTAGTTTGATATCGTTATTTGTCGCTTCTGGTACGATGAAGGTGACTGACGACTAGAGTTTTATTTTTGTGTGTGTAAATCATTCCCTCACTATTTGACAGTGATGAGTCAGATTGTAAGGCGGAAAATGTACAGTATGTAAATGTAAACTGCGTCCGTTATTGTAAAATTTAAAAGGATTTAATCGCTAAAAGACATGCAAAGAAAGATGCGATGCCAGTCAAAGACGATCGTTTCTTCAGTCTGTGTATGACTAGTTTGTGATAACTGAATAAAGAAGTCTTTCGCTTATAAAAAAGGAGGAGGCTTTGGGAAATGTCCTTTTTGTGCTGAGAAGAATTAATTTATAAGTGACCTGTAATGAAGTCGTGACGTCATCATGTCAAGCTTTGAACAAAATGGCGGCAGATCTTTGAGAGGTCGTAGATCTAGCTGCCTTTTATTCAAAGTTTCACATGCCGACGTTGCAGTTGCCAGGGAATACGAAATTTTGCGAAAAGTGAATTTGAGTAAAGTAGACTATTAATTGAATTTTGCCATGACCATGAAAATCTCTTTCGGGAACATTTGACTGTTATCGGCTAATTTAGGATAGACAAATATTACTGATTCTGGCAACGACGACATACTGCCAGCCCCACAAAGGCAACGACAATAAATAGCGAATATGATAATGATGATGATTCATTATATTTATTACATTTTTCAAATACACGGCTTGAGAGTGTCTGCGATTTTGAAAATGATGATGATGATGATGAAGATGAACTGAAACCTGTCCCACTGCTTTTTTTGTTGTTGTGATTATGTGCATTCGGTCGTCGTATGTTCAGTCATTAGGAGGCAATCATTTAACAACATAAATCTAGCTCATATGAAAGTTTTATAACAGTAACAGAGCATGGCACTAGGTCAGAAGTAGATACAGGAAGACCACACGAACTCGAATTTCAGGGGACCAACCCATCAAGTTTGTGAACTGAGAGCTTGCGCATTAACGATAGGATTTATTACCATCGTAAGAATTTCATTACAGCACTGGTGCTGAAAACGTTCAAAATGCAGAATTAATATAATTTTTACGATGGCGGGAGATCCCATCGGTAATGGGCAAGCTCTCCAATGTAAAATGATTGGGTTCACGAGTAAAATTTGATATGAGGAAATAAAGCACTCGTGACCAAAGCATTATAACGAGTGTTCGAGGTTTCTCGAGTTCATGAGATTCAAGATCGTACGGTCTTACTGTATGTAGATGGGAGGGTACTCTGTTAATCAGACAGCAGAAGATCTTCAGGGGAAGATATTCCAATCCGGCAAATGTTTCGGCCCTTTGACTCTCCGACATTTTACAAGGGCTGAGCCACACTGAAGTCATGATTCCCAAAGGCCTTTCCGTTGACTGACCCCGGTAGGTGGGGTAGTCGTTCCACTTCGGTGACACCAAACAATTTTTTTTTTTCAATTGTAAAAAGCACTGATATCTGTTTCCCGGATGTTGCGAAATGCCATCACTGGCAGGAGACGTGTACCCTTAAAACACAGTGATTAGTGTGATTAGTGCGCAGTCAACAAATACTTGAAAAAAAATATGGTTCAGTTGAGTCACATAATAATATTGGTTGATAAACATTTTATCCGCTAACGATCCGCTAACTTTTGCTGACAGATTTACATAATTTGGAATTATCGTACAGTCAAAAATAAGGCTGACCATTTGTGGTAGAATTTAATTAAATCTTTGTCCGCGTGCGTCTATAATTAGAGAAAGAAAACAAAGGTATCAGATTGAAAATTATTTGTTCACTGCCTTTGAGACAGGAAACCAGTTAAACCCCTCCCCGATACATTTCATCGAGATAAATTATTTTTGGGTTGTTTTGAAATCTCCGGATTGGTCAATCTCTCTGGGGGACATAAAATATGCGGTCCAAAATAACCAACTAACATGATACAATTAAAGACAGGAAGACCATGGAGTTCTAGTCACATGCCAGTAACTGAAAACGGTTGTGATCTGTGGCCGTATGCATGATCCTTACGTATGTTAACGCACTGCTGTAACCTCGGGAAACTCCCCAAACTTTAGTAGTGTTCACTGAATTAACGCAGGGATTATGCATCCGGCCGCTGCGCTGCAGTTTACGTCGTTAGAGGTCACCATTGTTGCTTACACCAAGGAGGTTACGTACCATAGGGTTTCAATTTGTTCGTATTTCCGGGAAGATCTAATGGATGTTTACTGGAGCGGCTATAAATAGATCAAAATGTGACAATATTTGAGATAATGCGGTCAGAGAATACCCCGCCGGATACGATAACTGCCAATGAGCGATAAGCTGTGCCAACAAAGAGGAGCGATCACCCTTGAAATAATGTCAGAAGCGTCCCCCCTCCCCCCCNNCTCCCCCGCCCAACCAGTCACTCATTACATATTCTGAGAAACATCACTTTAAATATATTGGGAGAAGGAAAGGAAGGAAGGCAGTGGCGCTTCATGAAAGCTATTTTATGCGATGCCATAGCCCTCCTGCTTTCCTTCCTTTATGAGAGGCTTGGATTCTCCGTTGATTGAGAAGTTCGAAATGCCAGGATGTGGGCCCACTCCCTAGAATGGAAAAAAAAACCACAACAAAACATGAGAAAAATATATTGAGCTCCCGTGTACTCCCTCTACAAAATCTGAGACAGTTACTGCCTCGACTAAGATGGATTTACTTTCGTAATTCAAATAACAATAGACGTTTTTACATCAGTATTCCTTACAGTCATGTTCAGTGGGACAGTTTAATTAGAGATTCTCGACATTTTTATACAGCATTTACTAGTAAAATTCATAAATACGGTGTTCCGATATGGAGCGAGTGATTGTATTCAAGTAGTAATGTGTCACATCAACCCTCTTTCCTTTTATGCTTCGGGGCAGACCTTAAAGGAAATGTGTTGTTTCCCAGCACATAGTGAGTTGCTTGCATGTAGCACATTTTAAAGCGAAGATCCCAAATCTGTTATGTTTGCCCATTATCCTGGTGAAATCTAACGCGATTATCAAGCAATTTCACATAGAAAGTGAAAAATAATGGGCTATTCTGTTATCTGAAAAATGTTGTGATTAAGCGAATGTTACGGTTACGCAGAGTCGACTGTGCTATGGCGGATAAATGAGAAACAGGGTGAATCAAACCCTAGACTGTAAAATTTTGAAGTTTTTTGGCAAACAAGTCAATCCAGGCATATTCTTTCGACCTACACGGGTTTGGTATAATTTTAAAAAAAACAACAACTAGTAGCGATTTAAAGCATAAAAAAATATTATTAAATAAATACAAAAGTATTGGGCAAATTACTTTTTATGGTGTGCAAATATTTATGGCATTTTATCTCAAAACTTAACTTTCGGGGATTGGGTCTCTTTCGGTTCCAGGTATTCCATTGTTTTAAACCTACCCAACTTTTTCTCCATTTCCTCCTCACCGCCATGGTGCCGAGAACAGCTGTGATCACGATAGCCAAGCCCGATGCAATGACGATAATGACGACAACGACCGTAGATAACAGGCAGCCATCCTCTTCGTCACTGTTATCACCACAGTCGTCATACCCATCGCACGTCACATCCTTGTCCACACATCTACCGTTGTCACAGCAGAACTCGTGCTTCGTGTCACACGTATCTGTAAGAATGACGTACTTCCTCATAAGATTGCGCAGATCAAAATATAATTATACAATGGAACCTCGATAACCTGTTATTAAATTTAAGTATATTTTTCCCATGCACGTATTCATTAATATTCTTTCTTTTCATTTGTTCAGGTGAACCCCGAAAATAAGTATATCTCAATAATAAGACAACTTTTTCCATGCACCATGGGCATATTATACAGTATTAAGGTTTCACTGTATGTGTGTGTATTTTCATTCTGTGTTGTAGTGGGCTTTGGGAGTTTCAATACGGAATGTTTAAAGTTTTGACAGTAACTGGCAACTGGCAAATATTCGCCCGAGGATCTGTCAAAGAAGCTCCTTCCCTGAACATTATCCTATGACTTGCCTACGCACGTGCCGCCTCTAACCGTACCACTTGATCTACCCTTAACCTTACCCCTAAACCTGCACCTTAACCTTAAGACATGCACACACACTGGGAGAGTGTTAGTGGTCGGGCGTATGCAGATTGTGCTGGTCGGCATGCAAATCGCGCCACACATTTGTGAACGCTTTGCGCCACACTGATCTGTAGATAAGGCCAGTGTGCTACCTGACGCTATTTCTTTCTTGGGTTTACCGTGAATATGAGAACATTCTTCTATCTAGACCTCGCTCCAAATACCTTACCTGTATTGAAGGCCGTGACAAGGATTTTCAATTTTCCTTCAATACTGGAATTCGTTGACGTGACCCTGATGAAGGCAATGTCTTTGGAGGAATCAAAGGAATGGTCGTGCAGCGTCCCACAGATGCCGGTTTTGCCTGGGAGAGGGACACAGGACGAGCATGATAATCAATTTTTAAAGAAATATCAGTCTCATTTTATCTTGAGAACGCTCGTGGTATCAAATATGGAGTGTTTTTAAACTACCGGGAGGCAATTTGCTGCTTGGTGAAGTATTTATTTAAGGAATGTGAAATTTGTCACCCGCTGAATCACTTGTACAGGGAGACAGGGAGAGGAGAAGAAGAAGAAGGGGAAAAAGAAGAAAAAGAAAAAGAAGTTGAAGAAGAAGAAAAGGAGAAGAAGAAGTAGTAGTAACAGAAGAAGAAGAACCAACAGTTACCTGTATTTTTGTCCGTTTATAATAGTATGAAATATCGTTGCAATTATCGGAAAAATTTAGTGCTTGCTGCAAAGAATACCCTGGAAAAAGGGTACCTCTACCCTTTCCCAAACACACTCCTATCTCCTTTACTACTAGTCTACATGCTGACAGTGAGACCGCAATTAACTATGAAAGGTCATTAAAATTAGTATCACCAGTTATGTATCGCCTTTCTGATGATAGCTGGATTTATCGCGTTATTTAAATCAGGCCAATGTTTATCACATATTGATCTGCTGTCCTGCAGTCTTCACTCTGACTGAAATATCAGATTCTTCCGTCTCTATACTATACTATACCCTGCTGTGCTGTGCTGTGCTGTGCTGTGCTGTGCTGTGCTGTGCTGTGCTGTGCTGTGCTGTACTATATTATGCTCTGCTCTGCTCTGCTCTACTCTACCACACCGCACCTCATGCACTGTACCGTACCCACCGCATTGTATTGTACTGTGCTTGCTATGCTCTGCTGTACTTTGCTGTGCTGAGAAACGACATGCTATGCTATGCTATGCTATGCTATGCTATGCTATGCTATGCTATGCTATGCTATGCTGAGCTGTAATGCGCTGTGCTGTAACGATTTTGGGGCTTAGCCTAGGACTTTCTGATTGAGCATTTACAATACATATAACATTAGTCTAGAACTCAGGTATGGCTAAAATGCATGGTCGTGCCTATGTGTGGCACACTAAACAGATATTCTTACTGATAAATCTATATAACTTCAGTAAGACATGCACTTAAGTAGGTCCTCATAATTTCGAAATGTCAGAGAACTTGCTCAAACCTTTGTGTCTTTGTGGTATTCAAGCCAGATCTAGTGTCTAATGAAAGTGTATAGAATATATTTAAAGAACTCAGTACCCTAGCATTATTCCAGGACAAGAGATTCGGGGTCAACGCCAGAGTGTCATTATATTCAGACCCTCTAAAAGTGAATCCACGTTCCAAATATAATTTTATAGATGGACCCTAAAATTACTGAGCGATCTCTC
>JAWQUT010000013.1:2320295-2357529 GCA_033807755.1 Ellobium chinense | reverse complement strand
AAATCTAAATTACCGAACTAAAAATGTCTTGGATAAGCAAAAAGAAACAAATAAGCTGTTTTATTCACTAGATTTTTTTTCAGTTGGTGGAATGAGAGAAAGTGTGGAGGGTGGAAGGGGAGGAAAGGTTGTAAAATGGTTCTCTAGCTGTGATTATCCAGTATAACTTAGAACTCATTTCTTGACGCAATCAATCAATCTGTCAATCAGACAATTTAACAGATGACATCTCTCCCATTAGCGTATCACACAAGCTCTAGTTCTTAAAATAACTGCAAGACGAACAGAAAGATTAACATTTCACCTAAAATTGGCCCAGATCTTTCTCATTACGTACGTCATATTTAGTGCTAAGTATAGCAGTTCGTGGCAATCAGTGACGTATCAGCAGGTTCTGTGGTACCATTCCCCCTTCCTCTCTCTCTCTCTCCTTTTATCTCTCTCTCTCTTTCTCTCTCTCTCTCTGTCTCTGCCTCTATCATACCTGTTCTTGTAGTTCCTTTACCTATTTTCTTTTCTTTCGATTCTTTTTAAGTTCCTCTCTTCTTCTATGCCATAGCACAGTGTCCCTCTTTATTTTCCATAAAGAATCCGGTGCACGTCAAACGTAAGTTGGCCGCCAGCTAGTTGGGGACTCCGCGCCACAATGCCATTCAGCACTGCATTAAGTGTTTGGTCGTTAAACTTTCAATACATGTGAGTACTTGTACTATAAACCGAGACGTCTCCCTCTTTTTCATTTTTTATGTATTATGCTTTTCTCTTCACTTATAATTACTATTTTTATTACGTCCCCCAACCTCAGTCCAACACCAAGGTAAAATGTTATTAGTCTCGACTTTGTCGTCAGACAGATACAGGACAACTTCCAAATACCCTATTGTTGTCGACCCAACCTCCCAAGTTATTTGTAACCCACATGCTTACCTTTCAAGGATAATGGCCAAGTAATATCTCTTAAATACTGTATGGAAAAGCACGGCTTCCACTCGACTAGCCACCATTTTTGCATAGCGCTTGTCTAACCTAGCAACAAGGAGCCTAGCAACCGGATCTATCAGCAATGACGTTGGTGTTAATATTTATTTCGTCATAATAGATCCGACATTAGTGATGTACGATAGGGTAATATTGTTCATTAACCCTTTCGCAACGTATGACCGTTTATGAACCTCCTAACCCTTTGGTCCAGACAGTGCTTGGACATATATGTAAGTCCCGGAAATAGCTTTATACGACGTACCTCTACGTCATATTTCCTATGTAATACAATGTTCCAATGGACAGAAGCGCAGTATACTCGTAATCGTTCTGATGCGTCGGAAGAAAACAAAGTTCAAGTTCAAATCTTTATTAGGCATATGCCAAACACTTTGCTTCACACTTACACATGATAATCATTACAGAATAATAAACAACTCAAACAAACTTACATACAGTTTGATGAATTGCGATGAACTCTTGTGACTTGGTGAAAACAGCACTTGAAAATAATGACGCAGCAAAGAAGTTCACCTTAGCCTAGATTATAATATAGTGTTTTTCACGCCATAATTATGCTGTTTCGTTGTCACTGACCACACCAAACTAAGATATTATTTATGTAATGCTTGGACAACGACAGGAGAGAGGATGCTATGGGTGGGGAGGGGCTGAGGATCAGAGCGCTCGTTAAATCAAAGACGACAAGTTCAGTGGCCGTATGCATAATCCTTACGTTAGTTAACGTAGAACTAGTGGCTGGGGTGCTAAAATCACTATTTATTAACTGATTCTCTTATAACTTCGCATGTGCCATCAATACGGAATGAAACTTTTATTGATGTAATTTTTTGCATACATTATGCAAATTAGGCATTCAAGATGGCTACCGGAATACTTAAAATACCAATGAATTTTCATGCAGGCCCGTGACCTCAAATACTGATCAATTAATTTGAAATTTCACAGACATTTTACTTTTATGTTGCTGCAGGGCCCCTAGAAGAATTATAAGTATATTCCTAAAAATAAACTTTTTACAAATATTTGAAATTTGACTTTGCCCATGGTGAAAAAAATTCAACCTCATTAAATATGCATGGAGGTCTTAATTATTGAAATATGGGAGGGAATTACTTTGTTTAAGTACCAACCCTGCATAATTATATACAGAATGTACATGCCAAATTTCTAAAGAATTGCTCCAATAGTTTTTGAGAAATCCTGCATGAGAGTTAGCCAACTCTTCGCAAAAATCACTTGTATTGAGAAAAACGACCAAAACGTAAATTTTTTACCTTGCACATGTCATAAATTAGGTGCACTTATTAGCCAATTACTAATAAATCTAAGTGGTATTTCATAAACTGTTGGTGGAATTAGTTAAAGAAATGGTTATACTTTGAGAAAATGAAATAATCACAAATTCATCATTTTAAAGGTTTGGATCCAAATTCTGCCACTAGTTCTACCTTAACGCACTGCGGTAACCACGGAGAACTCCCAAAACATTAGTAATGTTCACTATGGTTAACGCCATATTTTAACTAACGTATGGATTATGCATACGGCCGTAAGCTATTTCTTTTTCAATGGGAGGGGGGAAAGGGGATGGTGTTAGTAGACCAGAAACATAGATCTAATCAAAAAGTCTAAATTCAAAAGAGATACATGTATTGTTACATTTACATTTTGTCACGCCAAACACATTTATGATTATTTCTGACCACAACGAAATCAAGTGATATTGATGAAAGCGTTGATATTTCTGTAGATTTAGGAGAAACTGACAGATGGTATGACGAGCGATCTCAAAGAAAGTATAGTAGGACTTCCGGAATTCATATCCAGGAAAACATTCAAGGAATATATAGACTAGTCTAGTTTGTTTTTTTTAAAATTCATATGAGCGTAAGCTTCGTCATCGTGATATTTTTTAAGTTTTTTTTTTTTTTGGCCATTCGAGACTTGCCTTAGAACCTTGACAGCTGACATTCGAGAGCGCAGGTCGGGGATGTCATTATCAGCTGCCAAAGTTCAATGGCAGTTTTACTACTACTACTACTACTACTACTACTACTACTAGGCCTACTACTACTACTACTACTACTACTAACTATTACTACTACTCTTCCACTACTACTACTACTACTATTACTACTACTATTACTACTACTATTCTTACCAATAATAGAATAGCAAATTTCAACTTAAGGCGTCATACTGAAGAATATTAAGCTCTCTTCTGTCGACTAGGACTTTGCTATCCATAGTTTATAACCTTGTTTGGCGCATTTACTTTTGTTTGGGGTGCGCAGAATTCATCCATGCTTAATATATGAGAGATGTTATGGGTAGTTTTAGAAATTCCTTTGTACATTGTCAACAAGGAAACATATAAAGGTTACAGGCCTGTAATTATACTTTCATTTTTGGGTCAGTATTTCATCTCCGCTTTTCCCTCTTTTGGCATGCCCTGCTTTCAGTAATAAGGGGTCCAGGGGGGAAATTTTGATATCATGGGAAACTGTGTCCATTTTACTTTATTTTGCCAGGCACTATTTAGCCCTGGGCTGGAACTGCCAGGTCAAGGGTGTGCTCAGGCGGAAGAGGAGGGGTTTGGCATTGACCAGTGAAAAATGTAGGGTCTGTTTACAAATAGCAACCAAGCTCAAAATTTCAATGGGCTTGCTAGGGTTGGGTAAGTCTTAAAAATTTGGGCCACATAATAAGCTTCAATTTGGTATGGGTCTGGGTAAAAGCTAAAACTTTGGGTTCAGAGGGCAGCTCAAAATGTTACTATAGCCCATAGAGGAAAAAAGGGTCCAATCCCATTACAGGTCTGTAACCGCAAGGTGAGATATTCTGGGGAAGCATATCTCCATGGACGCCACTTCCTTCCTTCCTACACACATGCGCAAATAAAAGAAGGACAGACATTTATTTTCATTGAATATTCATGATCAGGCCGGGTGGTGCAGTCACTTAATTCCGGGGACCAGTAAACATGAGTCTAAACTGTTGTGTTCCGCTATGCGAGGCTAGTTCTGACTGATGCAAAAGCCTTATGTTACATATTTTTGCTTAAGACGAAAGCCCTATAACGTCAGTGAATCGCCAATACCCGAAAAGGTCTCAGAACACTGTTCCACGTGCGTTGCTATGAAGTAGGACAATCTGGCAACGTGAGAAGCTCAGCCACATTGTGGAAATGAATTTCTTGCCAGGTATCTTTACCGAGTGAAGCTAAAACATTAGAAACCAGTTTATGAATATTTCAGTGTTTAAAGTGGTGATACAGCAATTCTTCGGCAATTTTCCTCTTCCCCTAACTTGTGTTGTTTGAGATTTCAGAAATCATCCACGCCCGAAAATTAATGTCTTAGCAGTAGATGACGATCCCTCCCTTCCATTACGGTGAAGCATGGTAAACCGGAAATTGGCACCTCTTCCCAATTAAAAAATGCTCGAGAATCTTAAGATCACCCTGTCTCAAAGAGAAGTTCTATGCGCAAATAAATGTAGGTCAGCTACGTTGAATTTAGCTTCCGGTTCTAAGAATTTCGAGTGGGAAAAACCCACGGCCTACCGAGTTCGCCAAGTCACCCCTCCAAAGAACTCAGGAGGGGGAACCCGAGAGTTGCAAAGCGGCATGAAATGATCTCCTACGGGGCCGGGCGGGTGGTATCCTCCGGACCGAAGTGAAATGGGGGTGTGGAGTCGTAGCTTATCCCCGCTTAGGATCACCGTTGCCGGCAGGCCAGTGACTGGGCCTACTTTCGGGCCTCTGGTTGCAATGAGGTTCTAGCTGGCTACCCCGACTCGCCACTCCACGGGGGTAGTCTGCGTTCAAAAAGGGGGGTGTGGGGATAGAGGGCCACCCGCCCTCAAATCGGTGGCTCTGCGGACAGCCCCCGTTCTCTCAAAGGGTCTAAGGCTACGAGCGAGCACAATCACAGAGCTGAAATTACAAAGGAATCCATGACGTACTACAAGTGCCACGCTGTCACCAGAAGTATCGTTACCAGTGGTATGGGGCCTGCGTGCGGCAGTTGTGACTCGATCGGTCCATTGGGTAAAGAAAAAAGATAAAGATCCCGGACCGGTTTACTGTTGCAAGAGAGCGGGGTGGCGGAATGCTCACTGGATGAACACCCTCCCTATTCCGTATCCACATGGCAGCCCAGGCTGGTGTCCCTTCGGCTCACCCCTGCTTCCGGGGCCTGGCCACTCTACCGCTGGGCACTCAACTTGCTTTGGACTGTGGCGAGATACCCTTTGAGAGACGGTGGTCCTCCTGTCCATGGCAGTCGGACCGCCTGGGGTAGAGCTCGCCCACCAGATAGGAAAGAGTGTGATGGTTCGTACCTCCCCTGCACGAGCCCTTCAATGACTGGCACGGTCGTTACGCCGTCGGGCATGTATGGCCCTAAGAGCTCGAAACACATGCCTCAACTGTGTCGTTGTCCCTATGCCCCCCCCCCCCCCCCCCCCCCCCCCCCCCCCCCNGACTCGATTCCGACCGCAGATCGGTCAAGCAAGACCCTTCGGCCATCTGCGAGGACCTAGATACGTTGCCCCGAGGGCCGATTGGCCTGTATCTGTGGCATAGAGCCCCTCAACATTTTGCCGATCACGTCCGGGTCAAATGAACACTGTTATTGGCTGTCCTAATGCGTTTATTGCTTTCATGATTATCAAATATTAAATAACAGCAGCACTATTTGGAGTCAGAGATTGCAAAGAAATGGGACAAGCAGGTGAAAAAACTGCCTCTCAAAATTGCCTGAGATTCCATGTGGGTGTTCATGGGCGAGATTCAGACTTTTAGCATATTATAACAGAGAGGCTTATTTGTTTTGTTCTGTTCAATTCAAACCCAGCTGCCCGTACGATTTAGATGATCTTATGAGAAATACGTCATTAGAATGGTCAACGAAAATCAGGGATGGACTGACTGCAATAGGATGTTAGCATTAGCATACGAACTAAACATCTGAGCTATTTGTAACCTAGCAGTGCATGACCTTTGTTCAGAAGCAACCATATTAGGCGATTTCATAAAGGTTATTAAATTCCTCGAATTCACTTTGCTTTTGCTGTAAAACTTCTATATATCATATACATATATATGATAAAACTTCTGGAACACCCTGACATTGGCTTTTGAAGTTGAATCCTTTCTTACCCAAGCAAAAGAAAGCATGTTCTTCAGTTCTCTACTGTAATTCTTCAGTTTGTATATCTCCACTCTAATATTTTAGCTTGCTGGAAAAAAAAAAATACTGCAATTCTTCGCATGCGAACAGAAAAGCTAAACTGGCAGAATTGTGGATGAATCATGGATAAACAACATTCAGGTTATTGAGCTGCTGTATTTTTTACACTTTTACATCTTTCTAAAATTGGTGTCTCTGCTACCTCGAACAAGATGATCCAAGTGATCTGCTAATTGGTAGGTGTGAAAAAAAATTTTGGTGGGGCCTAGTTACACGGAGGTCACAAGCCTTCGTCATTTCAATTTAATTTGCTGGTCCACCTGTCGCTTCTGATTCGCTGGCAAAGTCAGGAACAGGAAGAGGAACGCCACAGCCTGAAGACTCGCCTGCCTACTGCCAATGCAAAGGACGCTTTGTATTCTCATTGGGCGTAAGCAAGATGTATCATGTGATTGGGTGGAGCGATGGTACGACAGCAATAATAGGCGTGGCAAGGTCTATCCATGAGAAGTATATCTTGTATAAATAGACTGTGACAAATTCCAGCTACAAAGTTCGATCCTCCGTCAACTAAATAAATTCTACAACCACAGCTGTAACTAGAAATTAAGTCAGTGGAAGCTGCCTATTTTAAAGCTAGACAACTCTGTGAGTTTTGTTTTTTTTAATTTTAAGTTGTGGTGTCCTTTTGATAATATCTTAGACGTAATATTCTTGTTGGAAAGAGTGTTTGGAAGCAGGTAAGAATATTTTCCAAAGTTTTCATACTTCTAAAGCACTATCATCACCCAGACATCTCAGCTAACAATATACTCATTTTCCTAAAATGTCTTTTTCCTTATTTTAAACCAATGATGGGCGCAATATACCTACGCTTGCACGAATATTGCCGAAACTGGCTCTCCAGTTGCGCGCGCACCTCCCTACTTTTTCCCACTTTCTTGTTACAAGCGAATTAAATCAAAAGAAGTTCTAGAGATAAATGTGTTCTTAAAGCCTTGGCAACCACACTAACAGTAACATGAGGATATTTTATTTATACACTCAATATTGTCGCACCAATAAAAAAAAATGTCATTTATTTAGGCCTGCTTCTCATTATTCTATCATGCTGTGAAATTAGTTTGGTTTTTCAGTTAAGTCTCTACTTTTCGAGAATTTCACAAGTTGAGACTGGCTCGTGAAAATGACTTCCATAGAAAAAAAAAACAAAAACAAAACAACCTGTTTCCGCAAAAGAAATTATTCAAGGGCGCATCATCACTAAATATGTTGCATAGGGCACGGCAATCTGCAAGACAAACGCAAATACGATTATTTCGAGTTAGGCCTATACGTACCCCTCATTATTTCGACATACCCATTATAGCAATTATTTCTCCAATATGATGGAGATCGTAAGTTTAGCATTTTACATATTTTATAATTGTAAAGATTATACCATATCGGTTGTTGGTCGTGGGCGTGTGTACGTATTTGAAAATATATAAAATATCTTACAAAATTCTACTCCAGAACCCGTATCAGGTTGTAAAGTAGCTTAGCTTTTTCTCAGTCCTAACCATTTTCAACTGTAGAGGTGTCCACGTTCTTCTCTATCCATCTTATTCATGGACATTATTATTTTGATTATGAGCAATGTCATATTTTGAACAGGAGCAAAATAAGAATAAATCTGAACGTGATATGTTGTGGACTTCATATCTTATTATAGGGTCATGATTCTACTATGAACATTTTTATATATTAGTAATCAGTGATTATTTCATTGTAAATATCTTTCGCTCCTGGTAATGGTTAAAATGTAAAATAAATCAAAGAAAACGTATTTTTTTCAGTGTTACCATTTAAATTAAGGCCAGATGGTACTTGATCATCCGGAAATCTGTTTTTTCTATGACCCACAGTGACGGAGACGCAGAGAAGGGAGTGTCTCTTGTCCACTTACGTCTATGGATCCTTAGAATAACGACTTTGATAGTTACCGCGTTAATAACAAATCGTTACCGCGCTAACAAACACGAGCTCGTGTTGATTTCTACCTTTAATCTATAATAATGATTACGGCGATAATAACAAGCGTTGCAGTGAAAGTCTTTATATTACTTTATAAAGTCAGTCTTTCTTTTCGGATTTCATTTGCTACCAGAAATACTTGTATCACCTGCTGTTGTCAACTGTAAATAAACAGGTCAAACTGTCCAAAGAAGTTTATTAGTAGATTGCGCACCCAAAAACAGCACGTTTATGTACACGATGCCATTCACTGGCATGAATTCGTACCGGCATGCGTGTCGTCATAAACACTATGCCCCGTAGGTTTTTCACACCTTAGCCATACATTAAATTACACTATAATCTGATTCAAAATTTGTAAGCCAACATTTTTCTCCAAATACCTTTTAAACAGTTGCATCTTCCGGGGTCAAATTTTATTGTGCACTGTCATGAAAGAATTTCTTTAAAAAAATACCTTTAAAACTACACCCTGTATATAAAATAATTATGCATTTTCCATTGAGGAATGATCATGCTGCTGTTTTTCAGAAACGCCATGAAAAAAAATTATCACAACAAACCATCATGTGTCATAAATTTACACACAGTTACGTAATAAACAATCGTGCATGGCTTTAATTCAGACAGCTGGAATTTTTAGCATATATACCGTATTTCATGACCTTTAAATGCTGATTATCTGCGTTTGCAACTTTTGCTGCATTGGATTTCGGTCGACAATGGCGCGTCTACACGCTGGTAGACCGAAATTTTCTCATATTTTACAATGCCACTGGCGGGGAGACAAGTAAGAGAAAGTTACTTGCATCCATGGATAATTCCTTTTGCTTTATCATGTTGTTATCCATTTTTTTACCTTGACCTAGTTCAACTTTTCATGTAAATCTGCCGTCAACTTTTAGAGTTCTTTTCGCAACACACGATTGTAAATCATTTTGTGAGATAAGCCATTTTTAATCTGATGACAATAAGCCATTTTTAATCTGATGCTCACGAAAAGGTAAACGGTTTCTATTTCAGACCATGTCCAATCTTTCCACAAATTTTCTTGCAAATTGGTAATTTGTCCCTCGCTCGTAGCCTTAGACCATTCGGGAGAACGGGAGCTTTCCGCACGGCCACCGATTTCTTAGGGCGGGTGGCCCTCCATCCCACGTCCCCTCGAACGCAGACTACCCCCGTGGAGTGGCGAGTCGGGGTAGCCACTAGAACCTCATTGCACCCAGACGCCCGAAAGTAGGCCCGGTCATTGGCCTGCCGGCACAGGTGATCCCAAGCGGGGATAAGCTACGACTCCACACCCCCATTTCAATCTGGCCGGAGGATACCACCCGTCCGGCCCCAGGAGTTCATAAAAAGCCTCTTCACGGGTTCCCCCTCCTGAGTTCTTTGGAGGGGTGACTTGGCGAAGTCGGTGGGCGTGGAATTGATCACACGAAATACTCTGATACCAGGTAATTTGTCTAGTATCATGGCAAAAGATCTCTGTGAAAGAAACACTGTGATATTATGTCGTAGGACTTTTAAACTGGACTCGCATCAAAATATATCAAAGTTTGAATAAATTTATATCAAAATTTGATTGAAATTGTGTAACCAAGTCCCAGAGTGTCTTTCAAGTTTCATGCAAATGGATGTATATCATTCTGAATCATTTTGTCTACCAGCAATGAAACAAACATACAAACAAACAAATTCAGGTAGGTAGAAAGACTGATCACATGCTCTTTCTAGACAATCAGGCTAAGAGTGTGCGTGAATAATTTATCAAAGCATTCAGAATTAATAAAATTCTATTTATTACTAACAATGCGGTATAATTCCACTGCAAAAAAAAAAAATATATATATATCGTATATTAGATTTAGCAGTACCAGTAAAGAAAAATAAACTTATTAAGCGCTGGCAGAGTAAAAACAAGAGCTAAGTAAGNGGGGGGGGGGGGGCTGTTAGAAGCAGAATCGCACCCGCATGTGAATATCAGTTTGCGTCAGATAGCAAACATGCTTAGTCACCCGGCCATCGAGCCTCTGTAAGCAGAAGCTGACTGAAGGAAATCAAAATTACTGACTATAGGCGGAAAAGTATGGCAGCAGCCTTCAAGATTGGACTATTATGAAGAGAGTCAGCTTAAGAAATAGTTACACAAACCTAGCTTAGAGTGGAAGTGCGTAAAAGATAAATGAATGCTGTATATTTAGAAAAACCATAGGAATGATTCAGATCATTTTGAAATCCATATGTAGCTGAACATAAACGATCACTTTTGTAAAAGAAGCAATAGTAAATTTAGATACCGCTACCCATAAACTTATTTGGTACAGTCTTTCACAATTCAACGTCAGAAATTTAAAGTTTTAATGCTCTCCGATCTCCCAGCTATCGATTCTCCCTGTCCCGTGGTTAATAAATAGTACGATTTGAAATAAGTGGATAACGTTTTTTGTACTTTTTTTCTTTCGAAATATCTCCGCGAGGGTTCACAAAAAAAAGTATCGTGGTTTGCACAGTTTTAAATCTGCTTGTCCTTCCTAAAATATATTTTAGAAGAAAATATGCCAACTTGTTTGAGAAATCCTCGAGCAAAATTATATGACAAATGATCAGGGTTCTTTACTCTTGTAAGGATACTGCGGGCGCAAATAAGAATTCCACAAGAAGTCCAATTAACATGTTAGCCCCGCAATGCGGTAGTGCTAGGCTGAGTCAAAGTTCGTTCTGGACAACTCGTTCTGTTTGGGATGCAAAATCTTACATCCCTTGGTTAGTTCGATTGAGTCAAGACAGCAGTCCCGTACTACAATAATTTTGACATGCTTTGTCATAGTTTAATGGTGACCATCGAACCTTGGCACCAACGGAAAAAAAGAACAGTGCAAAGCCATTTTTGCACATTTTATTATAGTTATAAAACACAATGGGCGGCTCTGAAAATCGTATACATCAAAAAGTACCAAAATATGCCATGTACTTTAGAAACCGCATTCTTAAATATCGTAAACTTACAGCAGTATGTTAACCTAAGTAACTTTAGCACCGTGAATTCGATTAGGGAGAAAATGATGGCAGTAAGTCATGGAAGCCTTTTACATCACTCACCAGTGATCTGCTTACAACCTTATAAATACATATTACATTTTTTTTTCACGATTGTCAATTGATATAGTACGTTATTCACAACTTTCGCGGCTCTCGACATGGGTGCAGCCATTTGATCCATATCGCTTCGGCTTCAATGATTACAATGTAAATTCTACCGAGAGCTGCACGTTAGGATGGAGAATTCTGCGATTACTGAGGCTGTGTTGCAGGCTGTTCAAAGAAAGAAAGATGATATGTATATTTTTAAGACAAATGTGGAGTTGTCCAATACAAACGAAAACCTGCGTTTTCCCTTCAAATTTACTCTGACGAAAAAATGTGGCAATGATGGAAGACAGCTATGGTTTACAAGACAGAAAAATATATATATCGAAATTATTTTGTGGTGTGCAGAGAGTCGCAGCGTCACTTCCGATTAATTGGTTGAAATCAAGAGCATTAATTCAAGAAAGTTGTGAATTTAGAACTAAACGGCATTCCGAAATGGTGAATTCAACGCACAAAATTAAATAAAATAATACTTTCATGTTTTATTACTCCTAACAGAAAAAAAGCATTTCTTTTTTTTAAGTCAACAATACTCTTCAATCCCTGCTGATTTTCATTTAAGGAAATTTATTTTTTGGGTTCTGTGGAGATCTCCGGTAAGGGAATCTTATTTCAGAAGACTATAAATCCGCCAAAAAAAAAAAAACCCGAACAATCATAATACAGTATAATAATGCTGTAACGCTGGATAATATCTTAGGCAATTCTCCGGAGATCTTTTTCAGTCTCAACTTCATTTTCCTTGTTATGGATGCTTGTGTCCAAAGGCCTGCTTAATCAAAGAAATCCGTAGAAATTTTTAAAAGAGCATTTTGACTTAATTTTTTATTCTCTACCTTAGTGAAACTCGTGCAGCAGAAATGGAGAGATCTGTACCCAAAAGTCTTCCTAGCATGGATGTCTTCATACACCACAGGTATAAAGCGGCTGGCCAGATCCTGCCGTCTTCAGCTTCGTTTTCCACCTCGGCAACTGCTACCTCTACAGGCTTGCCTCACATGGACACCTTTGTGCCCCTTGTGAAGCACACCTCCTTCCTATCCACTACATCATCACCTATTAGTTCTACTATCCAGCCGGGTACACAGACAAAAAATTTTAACAATTATATCCATAATCTTGTTACGACTGGTGAATGCATTAATGATTTAGGTAAGATCATTGATGCAACAACAACGGAAACGACGATGCCCATGACTAATGGAGACAGTATGGTAAATATGAATGACAATCCGCAAAATCTTGATAATTTTGACAACACTGCCAGTTTCCTCGACATGCTGAATTTGCAGTCTCTGGTTGCACCGATGGAGCAAAATGACATCATTCCAGACCAGAAGCGAGGTGATGTTTGCAGAGAAGAGCAGTGGTTGAATATGCAGAATGCAGTGTATCAGTACCATTCCTCGCCCAGCGCTTTTTCTAGATCTGCTGGCAACAGTGACTTCAGACAAGGTTCCAGTTCATCATCAGATAGTAACAGCCCTAACGACTTCACAGAAGTAGACGGTGGACAAAGCGATGAGCTTCCACAGTCTGATGCTAGTGATACATTAGAAGATCTCAGCTACGGAGGAAGTCTGGGAAGTGGACAAGACGACGTGATGTCTACCGGTGGCTTTCCTTCATGGTCTTTCAATTATACCGAAGGAACATACCCAACTCATGTCATAGATGCTGCTGCTCTGGTTAGTTCCAGCGACAACAACAGCTGGGGAGATTTAAGCGCGTTCGGTTATAAATTCAGCCACAGAGATCAGTCTGAAGCCTTGTCAGGAGTTTCGGTAACAGAAAAAAGTGGACATCCTCCAGATGGACAGCCATTCCAAAGTCATCCCGGTCACCTGGATGCCCTGTGTTCCTTCACATCTCAAGATGATGTATGGCAAAAGACCAGTAATTACGAAAACATGCCAGTATCAACAGTTCCCTATACAGGACAGCAGCTGTACGAGCTGAAAGAGAAGGTCCCAAAGGTCGCCACATCAAATGTCCGTCCCTTCGACGCTATGAGAATAGATCACATCCCAGAAGTAGCAATAGAGGCTGGTCACTCAGAATTTGAAGAGTCTTCAGTAGAACATACGCAGTCGACCCAGCCGCCGGGCGATCAGTATGTTGGCGACAAGATCTTGGATACAGCTGGTGATGACGAAGAGGTCGCTGACGTCATGTCCGGAAAATTGCTGGAAGGAGGTCATCGCCGAAAAGCACGGACAAATGACCTTTCCTATATGGCACTGATATCCAAGGCCATCCTAAATTCACCTGACAAGAAGTTACTGCTCTGCGACATCTACAAGTATATAAGGTAAAACTGTTTGTTGAACGCGGTCGCTGACAGAGCTTGGAAGTTCTCCGATGGCTCAGATAAGATGTTCTCTCCCTACTTCTCCCTCTTCTATTGTTTGTCAGCTTTCCCTCCCCACCACTCTCCTCTTCGTCCCTCAAATAAAATCGATCCCCCATCCTTCCCCCCTCCCACCAAGCAAAATGGTGGTTGTCACTCTAGATCAGGACAATTCGCACGTACAAAAATTCCCAATTTTCAAACCACAGCCCTCGATTTTTGTGTGTGTGTTTTACATATTATACTTTGAAAAAGTGATGATTCCTAATCAATCTTAATTCTCCATCTGTCTTCATTTCTTCTCTCTCTTCTACTCTTTCTGCTCCTCATTGCATACGTTTCTTAAGCAACTCCCTTCCTACTCTTACCTTATGTGAGCAGCTGTTTGTATCTGCGCACTCCTAGCTTTAGCGCATGCTGACGGACCAGAACTTGCTGGTTTGCTTCTGATAATGTAGGCCCATGTATGTGCTGTAAATATTTTTTATCTTCCATTATTTTCTTCAGTTTATATTTTAGTATGCAACGTATTAGCTAAGCAGTAAATTTTGGCATTCAGGAAATTTAATGTCTTGCTCACAATCTATTTTAATCCTCTTTCTTCCCTCCTGCAGCGAACACAGTCCAGGTATACAAAGTAACCAGAAAGCGTGGCGAAATAGCATTCGCCACAATCTGAGTCTTAACGAATGCTTCGTGAAGCAAGTGAGAAGTGGGAAAGGTCGAGGTCACTACTGGACAATCCATCCCGCTTGTGTCGAAGATTTCACTAAGGGGATCTTCAAGCGCAGGCTTGCACGAAGACGAGCGAGAACGAGAACTGCCGACGTGGGCGGCGCAAGCAGCAATGGCGTACAAGCCGGTCACATGGCTCTACGGGAAGCAGTCCCCGAAGAAGGTGTTGCCCATGACATCGCGGTGAATTCTGGTAACTACCTTCCAAACTTCATGTGCGGAAACTTGAATGCAAGTTTCGGCACCATGAAAATCGGCGAACTGCCCCGAGAGGACATCCGTTATGATGAAGGTTCACAGTACATCGGCGGCAACGGCTGGACACAGAACGGCACCGCTTTGCAAGGAGACTGGCAGCATCACATCGGGCACGCGGACAAGCATTGCAACGGCGAAATGATCTTCGGGTACAACGGAAATCATCCGGTGTCAGCTTTCATGTGAAGACCATTTTTTTTTTCTTCCCAACAAAGGGGGTGAGTAATTTTACTGGGACTATAGCTACGATATCTGCACAAGGCGAGTCAAGCTGGTTGACGTTTTTTTTTTTAATATGATGATATATGACAGCGATTAAGAGGGGAGATTTTTTTTTTTTTTTATGTAGCGTAAAAGTGATTATTGTTTCCGTGGAATAAAAGTCCTAATACTTCAACACTGCAACTGATTATTTGAGCACAAGTTTTAAAACAGCATTATGGCTTTTTGAGCAAAAACTTTCATGGAATGAACAGAAATTGTACGAACTGCCATGAGCATAAAGCTCATGCTTGGATTCTTTAGTGCAATTCTGGGCACGAACCATTGGTAGCGAAAGAACTTTGCTTTTCGATTTATGTCTTTCGTCGGTATAAATTCTTACCTCTAGAAAAGTCAAAGATAAAGGTCTCTCAGCTTTACTCCTGCCTTTGTGCAGATATGTAGCTAGTGTCCCTCAATCGCTATTATTTCAGAGGTGATGATGCATTTGCCTTGTCTCTTGCTATATAATACAGCCATGGAACACATTTCCAACTATGATGGAATCATTTTTGTTTTCATGTTAATGTTTCCCATGTTTTGCTGTAAATTAGTCCTCCTCACTTTATCTTCGTCACTCCAGATATCACCTCCAGGATTCTAAACCAATGTTTTCCTTATTTTGAAGATTTTTTTTCTTCTTAATATAAAATATAGGCCAGATCTACATGTCTGTGCTCTGTACTCGTTCGTGTTTGTGTGCGTGGCTTGCTGACTGACTATTTGGCTGTTTTATTTGTTTGTTTGTTTATTTGTTTGTTTTGTTTATTTATTTGTTTGTTTACTTCCTTGTTCTTTGGTTGGTTGGTTGATTGGTTGGTTGGTTGGTTGGTTGGTTGGTTGGTTGGTTGGTTGGTTGACTGGTTGGTTGATTGGTTGGTTGGTTGGTTGGTTGATTGGTTGGTCGGTTGTTTGTTTGTTTGTTTTTTGGTTGGTTGGTTGGTTGGTTGGTTGGTTGGTTGGCTAGTCAGTCGGTCGGTCGGTTGGTCGGTTGTTCAGTCGATCGATCGATCAGTTGTTGGCTGCTTGACTGGTTGATTGGTTCGTTAGTTGGTTGATTGGTTGAATGGCTTACTGGCTGGTCAATTGGTCGGTCAGTCGGTTTGTCGGTAAGTCGATAGCTCGTTTGATTGGTTGGTTGGCTGGTTGATTGGTTGGTTGGTTGGTTGGTTGGTTGGTTGGTTGGTTGGTTGGTTGGATGATGGCTGTTTGGTCTATTAAAATGTGCATGCTTTCTATCGTTCGTTCTTGCGTCCCTTCGTCGCACGTACGCATGTTTGTTCGTCCGTTCATTTGTTCGTTCGTTAAGAAGAAGCTGAAGAATAGTTCATTCCTGTATGTAACATTTACTGGAACACTGAACTGACGGCATCACGCAACTGTGCGAGCAGGTCATTGATGGTAACTGCTATTACAACTACTTTGGCTGCTTCACCACCACCTACGCTACTACTACTACTTGCACCGCGCTTACTGCTACAGCTTTGCTACTACCGCTGGTACTACCATCGTTATTGCTTCCATAGATACATATCAACTTGAGTTGGTCAACTATATGGTCTCCAGTATCACTTACAAGATGTAAACAGGACCTTGCACTCACACCTACTTTATTAATGCAAGGATAAAGACCAGTCTTGAGACACTAATCATGGCCCCAAGGAGAAGCCGAAATGAATTTCTGGGGAGTCTGAAAAGAAAAAAAGAAAAAAACTAATCATTTTTAGCTATAAATTGGACGACCTGGCAAAAACTGAACATCTGTTTCACACTAGCGTGCCAGGTTTTACTGATTTTTAAAATTTTTATTATGTCGTTGATGATCGTGAGTTTAATCTCTGTTTGGGAGAAAACGATCATATTCTCGTACATAATTTTACTTATTTTTCACAGTTTACCGTGTTTTCGAACTTACAAGACCAGTGAAAATATAAATCTTACAAAAATTTGCTCCTAAGACCGTCGGGGTATTTTACTTTCATTTTTGCTCCGTTTAACGATTAACCGCAATAAGAGAACCATGCATCTTATAATGAAATTAAAGCTGTCCTTACATGGTATTCTTTCACCCTCCCATTCTCTCATATCTAGCCTAGGTCATTCCATTTTGTACTTTAGAGGTATGAAGCTAGCAATTTTTCTTTTATACTGTTGGCTACATATGGGTTTATACTCCACATTAACTTACCCAGGGGTCCCATGCCAAAATACATTCCACATTATAAATATTCTGTAACTTTTCCTCCAAATTTTGGTACACAGTAAAATGCTCCAGTACCGATACGAGTTTGAGAGCTTTGGCAGTGAATCAGACCACCTAATATTTAAGGTCTTCTTATATACAGTAAACAAGGCAACTTTACTCACCTAGCACACAGTTTACCTCACCTATTCTGAATCTACAAAAGTATTTGCACCAGCCTTTCAAATTCAGATCCAACCTTTTCCCTCTCTCCTCATGGTCAAATTTCTATCAGGACTATTGGCATCTTTATACCTCTACATCCATTTGACTTATAATCAGGGCAGTGATTGAATATGAAGGATGTCAGGTTCTAAAAGAGCACGAAGTGAGAAAAGGGCTGACATTATGGTCCATTATTATATAAATATATTATAAATATGATTAATATCAATACAATGTGATCCGATAGCGGCCTTTATATGTTATTACAAAGGCCTTGCATCGATTAGGAAAATCTCTAATTCATAATCCGTGATATTATTATTATTATACTCTTGCTTCGCCCTTGATTATCACAACTGGTCGCTGTATAGCAAGAATGGACCATCCCACATTTGCTGTGTTTTGAGAAATTGAGGAATGAAGTTTTTTGTTGCCACTGAGTTATAAAGACTTATAAAAGAGAACAGTTGGTGTTAGAAGTCCCCACAGGCCAAAATAGCAATTTAACCGACATGTATAGCAAGGTTGAGACAATCTCTATTTATAAACCTTTTGCCGCAAAAATCTCAAAAATGTAAGATGGTCCACCCTTGCTCTACACGACCACCTATACACTCTTCGGTCCTGATCAGGTGGGCAACTCAGTGCTCAGGGTATCATTTATCTTGTACGTGACATCAAGAACCAGCTAGATCTACATGCAGTTAACTAACTCGAATTGATATGTGTCTGGGAGGCCTTATCTTATAGATCGTCTTTTCATCCCCCCACCCCCTCCGCCTCCCTTCCTACCCCACCCAAAACACACTCCTTAACAACCATACACAGTTCTCTGGCCACAAATCAGCCTCCAGAATAGACTGACTATTACTATATTACCAGATCTGCCCTTGGTATGCGATTTGAATGGTCTGTTAAGAAAAATGGAGTGCCTGGGACGGATTTAAAGTCAGCAGGACTCTGGGCACCCAAAATGATATGCGGGGCTCCCTTTCATTTCACAAGGCAGCCACGTTTGGGGCAAATCCTACCATAAGAGCAATAAAAAATGAACATTCCTGCGGTTCCCGTCTGTTCCTTTCTTCTTTTCTCAACTTTTCTCTCCTTTTTCCCTTCTATTTCTTTCCATAAATATATATTTAAACACATTCTCATCCTTCGTCGCGGGGCTCTCGAAGGGCGCGGGATCATGGGCACCTGCCCATTGTGCCTATGCCTGAATTCGCCACTGATTCCAGCCGTGAGCCAAAGCAGCTATTAAAATATAGAAGATAATTTTAGATAACCATATGATTAGTTGGATTGCCCTGCCAAGAAGAGGAGTGAAGACGAGAATGTAAGGGAAGCACCACGTTGTCTATGATAGGAACCAAGAATAGAGAAAAAAAAAACTGTTGCAGGCCATGATTTTCATTTCTATAACAGAGCGGCTTGAAATACAATTTCATCTGATCGTGAATACATTTTACGAGCATTCTTAATTTACATTGCAGCCAAAATAAAATTGTGCCAGAGCATCACCGGCTTTTCGCTGTTGAACGCTATAAAACTGTAGAGTTTAGAGACTAAACAAGAATTGAGATTCAATAGATTGTTATACAAAATACTTTTAAATAGATCACGTCAGTTCAATGACTAATAGAAAAATCAACGCAGGAAAGGAGCTTTCTAAGTCCCAAACTGTACAGTAGAGACCTGCATGCTACGCAGACCAAAATTCCAGCGAGCAGATACATTACCTCCCTTGCACTTTTAATTCAAATGAAAACGGCGGTGTCGGTGCCATGAAATCTTTTTGACACGCTACACCATATTTTAACCGGTGATTAGTGAATGTTGGCACCCCCCAAAAAAGTGCCATATAGCGTCACGTCTTATGCACCTTTTGGAAAGTTCATACACCCCAGACGAGTTTAAAATGTGTATCGCCGAAGCAGCGTCCCAGAAAAATAATTTTATTCTCTTAATTGAAATAATAAACATTCAATAATCTACTTTTGAAAAACCAAACCGACCATGTTCGTCTAAGTATTGAATTAAGAAACCTTGACTAGGTTGCTGAATATTTCAGATGAAATTTTCTACGGCATTTAAATGCGTCTGCCAAACTAAATCAAGGTGGCACAGCAATGAAACGAATTTACATTGCTGTTAAGTCTGTCCCCCTCTGTATTGCTCATTCTCTCTCTCTCTCTCTCTCTCTCTCTCTCTCTCTCTCTCTCTCTCTCTCTCTCTCTCTCTCTCTCTCTCTCTCTCTCTCAAATCCACCACTGGATTGAGCCATTGGATTAGGTAGAACTGGTGGTGTTAATTCGTCAAAATCTGGCACTGGTAATGACACCAGACTATAGCCAATGCTTTTCCACATTCAACTTAGATCTTAGCAGGACACATCCACTATATTATACTCGGAGGACAAGCGGTCCTCAAACATAATGATTAATGAAATCGTAATAACAGTATGTCTTGAAGTGGTAGGAATAGCCTACTAATAAGGATGGCAGAAAAATTAGAATAGTAGTAATAGTAGTTAGTAGTATTAGTAGTAGTTGTAGTAGTAGTAGTAGTAGTAGTAGTAGTAGTAGTGGTAGTGGTGGTAGCAGTATTTGTTCTTGTACAGACTCACTTTGCAGCTGCCGTTAGTTCTTACTAATCGTCTTCAACAGATGTGTCTTACCCACAGGTTGCTAGCGCATATCCATTCATTGACATCTACTCCATGACAGCCACCACCACTGCTGCCACAACCTCTGCTGCCACGAATTTTGTCATCGCTACTTTTAGCATCTCTACTATTCACTGTGTTCATACTATCATCATCATCATCATCATCATCATCATCATCATCATCATCATCATAGCCCCTTTCTTCATCTTGATCACCTTACCTATGATATCATAATAATTTAAGTTTTTAAGAAGTTCTCGACAGAACTTTTAGCATAGACAGCGCAGGTGACTGACGAGGTCATAAGGGCGTCATGCAAGTTCGGTGGTCGGGGAAAGCCAAGGTCCGTAGAGCAAAGAGAATTCTTCATTAAATCACCATAGGCGGCACCTCGGTAACACAATGGGCCATGGCACTGCAAGTATAACTCATCGACGGGTGATGCACAACAATTAGCTGCAATCATGCCCTCATTCAGTAATAGTCGTGACCTACGTATGAGGACCATTCCTAAAGTGTGGACGTGGAGTCTGATAAGTCAGTCTGTAGATGTTAAATTGGCTTTCATGCCAGTTACAATGATTTATTATTGTCATTGTCGTTATTGTTTTATTGTCAATTGTTGTTATCCTGATGACAGATATTTCTTAAGCTACACACGAATACACTAAATTCCGTTTATTTAACGTTTCTTTTGGAACTTTATGAAACAGCCATTAGTCCTGAGCTTCGGTTTATTTTCGTTCTGCAATGGAAAGAGGAAAACCAAGCTGAAGGACTCTTTCAGAACTCAGTTTCTGTAATGGCCTCATGGCAATGAAGCGGGTACTCCACATCATTTGTCCTTAGGCACGACTATGAATGAGGGCATAGTTATACATCCAGGTGAGCTGTGCATTCAATATTCATGTGCTTTTGCTGTGTGTTGTGAGTGGTCTAGTAATGGCTGTCACAAAAGACCGGTGCTCGTGAGTCACTTAATATGATGCATTTTATATTAAGATGTCCATTTCATAAATAAGTTTCCTTCCTTTACAACACAACAACAACAATAACAACAAACCAGGGTGTTTTTATTTTAAATTCCAGATCAGTAATTTGACTTTATTGTGGAGAGGATGCCTGCAAAACACGATCTCAAGTTTCTCCGCGTAGGAACCATAATTGTCAATACACTTTCCCATTAGTGCTGTCTATGGTGGCATACAGTGCATCGATGTCCTGCCTTCAAACAGTAGTTGGTGTGGTTAACGTATTACATCGCCTTCTCGGAAACATTTCACATCTTGGAAACATTTTCTACGTTTTAATTTGGGGAAACGATGGAATCGCATGGGCCCAAATCTGTGAAATAGCGGAAATACTCTAATGCACGCTATTAATATCCACGACATCAGAAGGTCAACAACTACTGACTCTGGCGGTGTGCACTGGCTGTTACTCTGGTGAAAGACTCACTTCCAACGCTTTTCTTTCGACTGGCCGATCTTAATTCTGCTAGAAGTACCATTTTGTAATGAGCTGCACTGACTACGGTGCTCACACGAACAGTCCAGCACAAAATAAAGACGATGTCAAGGAAAACGATGTGAATTACTTTGAAGGACGGGTTTTCACCGAACCCTCTGTCGACAGGGTGACTCTACTTTTTTCACACTGGGAAGCTTGTCACACCAAAGCTGTTCATAGATTCTTGTGTATTTTCACAGGATCTCACCCAGAACAACCAACAAAGCTTATTTCATGATACTCGAACATTGCACATTGAGAACAAATCATAGACTGGCGATCCATTTTTTTTTTTGGTCCAGACAGTTTGATTGTATGTCAACAATTCCAATGAAATATTACGGTTCTCATTCCTGCCCATGATATGAAGCCATGCAATTTGGTGTATATAACATACATTGTAAGCACCTAGAAATTGATGGAAGTAAGTAAACTGTATTTACTTTGACGCACATGGGAAATTTATTTATGAAATGGACCCCTAATAAAAACATGCTGATTTAAGTTTGCTGGGTATACCAGGTCTTGGTTTTGAAGAAAGTAAGGCAACATCTTTGATAAATGAGTGAAGTCTTTGCAGTGACTCGAGGGCTACAGGTAATAATTTTGTTAACACCCAACAATAAATCAAAAAAAAAAAAATCACACTCCACAGAACAGCAAGGGCGCTTACCAAAAAAAAAATATATATAAATAAGTAAATAAAAATAAAGTCCTGTAACAGTTATTAACTTTGTGCATCCCTAATGAAATAAAAAAGCAACTAACAAACAAAGCTAGTTTTAACCATTAATCATAACATTAACAGTATGGCTACTTTTATAATGTAATAACATTTTTCGCTAAGTTTAATCCGTATGAAAGTAAACCAGCCTCTTTGACTAGTAATTATTATTCAATGCATTCCTCTTCTGTTACCCCCCTACACTGCTCGCGCACACTTAGACATTTATTCGCTGTTCCCTTGTAGCATATTGGTAATATGGTGCAATTTCAAATGTGATCTTCGGCGGCGTGTCTATCGATCTCACAAATTAAACTGGATAAATCTATTCGGGGTGCATTATTGTAACCACTCACCGAAAGGGTATTGTCAACATGGCTGCCAACAGCTGATCAGAGTCAAACATCTTACCATTTGTGGGATATCTTGAAGTTAATGAGTGCAGGCATCCAGGCCCACGTCTGACGGAAGACTATAGATCTCGTGTTCTATATCGATGAAATTGTTAGAGATAACTTAGAATCTCTAGAAATGGAAGCCGAGGTAGTCTAGTCTAGTCTTCTTGTATGTTTTATGCTCTTTTAGTTTCCAAGCTTTCCTCGGTAGGATTTCAGGTGTTCCGGCCGTCCCCTGGGCCCTTAGCCTTAGAAGAACTATACTAGATGTAGACTATCAAGACTAGATTAAGGGCCTAGAGTATTAAAAAATCTTATATTTATAAATCTAGAGCTGATAAATTTTATCTTTAGAGGCGACAGTAACTGTCTCATAAGCACTGGTGGTAATGGAACTGTTTGTTGCAATTACTTTTTGGCCTGTTATTGTCATGTGAGCACAGAAATCTTTTAACAAGCTATTAATTTAAACTTAAATTAACTGTATTCATACAAGAACAGTGCCCTCCTGAGAGCATCTCTGCTGAAAGTAGACTAACTATACTAAATTAAGGCCTGTACAGCTAATACAAGATGTAGATCTCCAAACCAGTTCTGCTCTGCTCCTTTTATAATTATTAGATACCTATCTTCAGGGTCTCATTAGATCACTTTTAAGAACACTGTCAGTTTTGCAAATCCTAGACTGTGTAAGGCCCACCTGATGTTTACTATCTAGGATGGCTTGCCACCATATTGATTTCATTGTTTTGATTTAAATGCTTATAGATATTACATCCGCCTTAAATGATAATCCTGTCTCAGACTCAGTGAGCATTAGATGTATTGAGAAGGTAAATGCATTTTTACATCACAAACCCAAACAGTTTTTGATGCAGTGATCCACATGCTATAACACATCAACACAATCATGCCTATTGCACATGTATATATGCAACCAAATTTTAAACTGCATTGCCATTCACACACGTGATATTGAAAAGCAAATAATTGTCTACCTCTGAAGATGTATATTTGACAATGTATGTTCCTGTGTAGCATGTACCAGCTCAGCCTTGAAGAATGAAAAATCAGCTGATTATCAGAATGGTGAGAGGCCTGAAGGAAGATGGCAGAAACAATCTTCAGGCCATTTGTTACTGTTACATTTCTGAAAGATGTTATTTGTTGAGCACTGAACTGAAGTTAGCATTACTAATCTGTTTGAAGTGGTTTTTATGATGTTGTTATTTAGCATGCATTTATTGAGAGTGACTTAAAGTTGCAAAAAAAGTCTTTGAACAATGGCTAATGAAAGGGACCAATTTTCTTTGTATTATGATGAGATGAAGAACAGAAACGAGATGTTAGTTCTTTACCACACATGAAAAGACAGGTGCAAGACTTAAACAATGCAAATTGTACTTGTGAAGTTTATTTCTGAAACTAAACAAGACTATACTATTTTGAAATTAGAGAAAGTAACAAACACACACACAAACTGTCTTCTGAGACAAATTGGAAATTTTCTTCACAGACCAGTTGTAGTAATTTCTTATTTATGATCAGTTTTTGTTGTTTTTTCGATGAAGAGCAAAGTTAGGATGTTTAAACAAAACATGTCCACATGCCCAGCAGTTTAAGGTTGCTATAAAGAGACTGCCTCGCAGTGAAATTTAGTCATGCACATGCAGTTCCCTGACCATTTGAGGATGTGTGACATTGCATGTAAAAATAATTCAGTTGCTGATTGTTTGATGTTCCCCAGGATCTTCAAGCCGTGGAACTAGTAAGACGGCTTCAACTCCAGCTGGCCAGGGCTATTGATCGTCGTCAAGTACAGGACTGTAATGATGTTATAGATGAACTGACGACTCCCCAAATGCTGTCATGCTTCCCAAACAGTCTCAACTGGTACATCTACTCCCATCACCAGCCATCTCCTTTGTTACATGCTATTGCTAAGGGCCATGAGGATATTGCTTTGCTTCTTCTCCAACATGGCTGTGACCCCTTTGCACAATGCGGCATTCCTAGATTGCCCAGTGTGAAACTGGCTGATCATAGAAATTCAAAGTCACTTTTTAGAGTGCTAGAGAAACCTGGCTTTGAGCGAGTGTTTAGAAAAATGTTAGAAAAAGCAGAAAAACTGATTGTGGACAAGAATGGCGATACGGTTTTGCATGTCATAGCCAGAAAGAAACTTCAAACTATGTTTGAAGCAATTCTTCACTCTAAGTGGTTATCCAAAATGTTAAGACATGCAAATGACCAAGGTTTTCTTCCTATGCATATTGCTGTATGCTCCAGCTTTCTGCCTTTCTTCCAAGTATTGTTCCAGTCATGTTGTCCATCCAAAGTACTGAGGACAAGTTCACAGTCACGTCTACAAGAGGGTGAGACTTGTCCTTCTGACCTGTGTAACCTCACAGAACATATACAAGAAGCGATCGACAATCTGAGCATCAACACTCCAGTGAAGGCGAACAAAGCCACTGCGTTACATCTGTCTGCTGTTGACAGGTGCCTTCCGATGGTAGAGATGCTGATTGAGCTTGGTGCAAATGTCAATGCACTAGATGAAACTGGAAAAACACCTCTGGTAGAATGCCTGGATCAGAGAGGGGGTAAAACGTTGTCAACATCCTCTGCTTCTGACCTTCTACAAGTCTGCAGAATTTTCCTTCAAGCTGGTGCGGATGTCAATGTTAGAAGTAGCATACATTATTCTGAGCGTCGCTCTATGGCCAATGATGACATTGTGACCCCTCTTCATCTTGCAGCAGGACTTGGGGCCAAAGATGTGGTTGAGCTTCTACTGAACAATGGCGCTAATCCAAAGCAGTTAAGTGGAGACATTGGTAAAATACCACTTCAGTTTGCACTGGAACTGGGTCACAGTGAAGCAGCTTTAACCCTTCTCTCCCCTGATCTCTATCCAGAAGGATTTCTGAGCACACATATGGACTATGCCTTTAACTCCCTGCTCCACTCAGCTGATCGATGCAGCACTGATGTTGTGAGGAAAATAATAAGCTTGCGCTGTCCCCTGGATCGACCTAATGTCAATCATTTACGCCCGCTGGACAAAGCCATTTCTAGCAGAAACATACCATGTGTTGAACTGTTATTGAACACTGAACCCAGCATTGTTAATGTCCATCTGTACCAAGATCCCACAGCTTACCCACCACTCCATCTTGCAGCAAGTTCAGGAAATGTCAAACTTTGCCAGATCCTCTTGTCTTATGGTGCCGATATCTATTCCCGAGCCTATGGGAAACACATGGCATATCGCAAAGCCTTTAAGTTTGGTCGATTTGAAACAGCCATCTTCCTGTGTGAACAGATGTCAAGGCCATTTTCCATGGCAGAAAGGGATGAAATACTAAGCCACAACCTGTCGTGTGAACCAGAGCTAGCAAGGAGACTGAACCATAGGTTAGAGGAGATTCCAACCCTAGTGTCCACTTGTCTAGATGCAGTCAGGAGAACCATCATCAAGAATCATCTCTGCTTTAAGGACATCCACACATTACCAGTTCCGGAGGCAGTCATCAGATCGTTGAGATACCAGAATGCAGATAGTATATCATCCATCTAATTTTCACATACTTATTACCAGTGTTTTCTCTGGGCAGTGTCATTCACCCTTTAAATTTCAAAATCCCCTTTAAAAATATGTTGAATGCATAGCGATCTTCCCTTATATCCTGCATTCCAAAGTTTGCAATATTTGAGAAAAACTTGAATCCCTCTAATCATATATAAATTTTATCCCTTCTCAAATATATGACAAAGGGAGAATGTCTGCACCACTTCATATGACATGGAGAAAAACATTGCATATAGGGGATTCTATCAGGGAGTTATCTCTACATGATATCTCAACTCATTTGTGCCATTTTAAGACTCCAAAAGACTGCTGTGCTTAGTTGACCTATTATCAATAGGCATTTACCCATTTAACCCAGTACAGTAATAGGTCTGCACTGAGTTGATCCACTCAAAAATTAGGGAAAATAGAATGTAAAGAAAACAGTCCTGATAGCCTTTGGCACAAATAAAAATACACAGACAGATCCACATATAAGCAACATAAGTAAAAAGATCTGGCATTTCATTGATGAGAATCAAACTCCAGCTATTTTCCAAAACAGTTAAATCATCAGACTGTTACTTTTCACTGTAAAGCAATGTATTCTAGGTGCGTAGGTGATAAAATTAATAATATATCATCTGTAAATCGAACAAACATAGTAAACTTCCAATGAATGGATATTCAGGTTCCTAAGTCGAAGTAACATAGTAGTCGTAAGGAATAAAACTATAATTTTTATATACAATCATAATCTCAGTTTGGAAAGCAGTAGAGTTTGTTTGGTTATTTCCTAAATCATTAACAAACTTTTTTAGAAAATCAACAATTTCAAAATACATGTAGTTTAGATTGAATTGTAATAAAATGTAACTCATGCAGTATTCAGATTTGTCATAAGCCGGATGAAGTCCATGGAATTAAAGGTCTAAACAGAACTGGTGTGAAAAATCAGGTTCTTAAAATTGATATGGAGTCTATTTGAAATTGACTCAGCTCTAATTCTGATAAAATGTAGTCGTACGTTATTCAACTTTGTCATAAGCCAGACAAAGTCCGTAGTGCCAAAGATTTAAGCGGAAACAGTGTGAAATATCAGGTTCTCAAAGTTGATATGGAATCTCTCTGTTTGAGACTGATTCAGGTTTAATTCTGATAAAATGTAACCATATGTTATTCAGCTTTGTCATAAGCCTGACAAAGTCTATAGAGCTAAAGATCTAAGTGGAACCGAGTGAAATATCAGATTCTCAAAGTGGATACGGAATCCCTCTACTTGAAATTGACTAAGGTCTAATTCTCATAAAATGTAATTATACATTATTCAGCTTTGTCTTAAGCCTGACAAAATCCATAGAGCTAATGGTCTAAGTGAACTGGTGTGAAATATCTTGTTTTCAAAGTTGATCCGGAATCTCTTTTATGTGAAATTGACTCAGGTCCAATTCTGATAAGATGTAACCATATGTTATTCAGCTGTGTCACAAACCAGATAAAGTCCATAGAACTATAGGCCTATGTGGAACCATTTGCACCGGGTGAATATTCAAGACTTTTGGAGTGTAGAAAATCTCTCTATCTGAAATTGGCTTAGGTCTGATTTGGATAAATGTAATTGTATGTTACTGAAAAAAATTGTCTAAATCAAATATAGATTATGGAGCTAAAGATCCATATCAAACCATCTGCAAAGGTCTTTGTGGAACCACCAGCATGAATGAGATTCAGGAATTAAAATAAAGATTTATTTCATAAAATCTCTCTTCATTGAAATAATGCAATTCTGACAGACTTGCCACTCAAGACTCTGAGAAGAACATGGGGAAGAAAGCAATGGGCATTTGAGTCTGAAATCTTTTAGAGCTGGTCTGGGATTGTGCTAATTAGTGTAACACCTATTTGCATGGAGGTCTGGTAAAACAAAAATAAACAACAACAACAACAACAACCAACAACAACAACAACAACGCTCTGATTTCATTTTTCATATACTCTCTGTGTTTCTCTGTACTATATTACTAAGTGGATGTCTGCCTCATTACTTGATCTCTCAAACCTAGGAAGCTGGTCCGCACAGCAAGTTCATAGTATAATTGGCATTATCATTTATTACATGTATGTTCAGTACTTGTTTTCACTACCAATTCCACCGTCAGAGCATTAGTGAGTCTTATTTCACTTAAAACTTCATCCCTGGAAAGCATTGTAGCCAAGGGTTCTAATGGCACTAAGGGGACATACTAATCTCCAAGGGAGGGTGTAACTTCTTTAGTAGAATCCCCTATAACAGAGATCACATGTGACATTTAGAGACATTGTGAGATTTCAGGTGATGTAAAACCTGACGCCATAGGAATTGCTACTTATTGATGCCAAGTTTTCCAATAACCTGTGAGAAATATGACATTTGCTAGCTGTTTCCCACATAGGAGGGAATAAAGTTAGTAGTCATCATAAGTTATAACCATTCAAAATCTTCTTGACTGTATTTTGATGAATGCAAGCCAATGTATGAGATCTTTTCTATTATGGGAACAATATAGAACTCTTTAAGTATTTTTGTTGTAGAAAATAGCAGTATGCATGGAGTTCTGTGTATGAACTCAGCTATAGAGTTGAACTCCATGATGGAGTTACTAGTGTAACTGGTTAAATATGTTGTGAGATATGCAGTGAGTTATTGGTGAATTTTAGACAAAGAAATGTTAGCCCCATGAATCTCACTATCACTATCAGTCCAAATTGACAGGTAGTGGGAATGACTAACTACCAGGGCTGATGTGGCATCAGATCACACACTTAGCTAATGCTTGCATCCAAGATGTGCTGAATACTTTCTTACATTATTGGAAATGTTTTGTATAATATTCAGTTCAGATGAACTTGTTGACTTTGCCTTATTCAACTGATTTTATAGATTTATATAATGCATTGTATAGTGTACATTAGATTGTCTCCAGTTTATTATGTGGTGAGAAAAACAGTGGAAGAGGTGAATATATGCATGTTTGCTCTTTTATTTACAAAATATGTAACAGAGTTTAGTTTTTTTATGGTCAGTTCAAAATATAGAGTGATAACTTTGAATTCACTTGTACAGAAAACTACTTTTTAATTGTTATGTCACTTACGTCATAATATTTTAGTGTGTGGAATAATTTTCATTTCATTTTTTCATTTGTCAAAGTGTTGTATTGCAGTGTTTTATGATAGCTCGATGTTTAATTTTCTAGACCTTGTTGCTTTTTAAAATGCAGCTGGTCACAGGAAAGGCTAATGTCTTCATGGGTTAGTGACAAAGAACTGTGACAAGTCAGTTAGGAAGGAATATCCCACGGTGAATTTGATAGTTTTAATTTATTTTTAGTATAAATGGGAAGATAAAGTCAAGCTGCTTAAAATGTTTGCAGTGTGAAGAATGAAAAGTAGGCACTGATTTATTAAACCATCTTTTAAAATTGACATCACATCACATTGAGGAAATGTCTTTTCTCTTGTCTTGAACCATGAAAGTTACACTGCACACCTGAGAGCATAGCACATTTGTATGTCTTGTCATGACCCTTATGATTTGCACTGCACTTACAAAATGCATTATTTTCTTGATTTGATTTTATTTACTTCTTTGCATCTGAATCACTTTATGAGCAGCAAAAGTTTTTTAGCAGGGTATTTGGCAAATGCTGATTTTGCTATTCATGATTTTTAGCTTCATGATGTTAGTGCTATCCTTTTCTGTTATTGTCATTAAACTTTTATATATTTGCTTACATTTTTCCATGTTTATGTGCATTTGATTTTTTTCTCTATAATGTGCACACAATTTATTCTTTAAATTTTAGGTTATCCAAAGTTCTAGCATTTTGCACAGAATTTGCGTCTTGCACTATGTCATGCAGAGCTTAGAGGTCAGCACTCAGCAGGCAGTATGGGCATGGAAATTTGCCTTTTAAATCAATACAGTATGTTAATATGTATTTTGCATGCCCTCTCAGCAGAACTGCCACCATGATCTAAGTTTTGTATAAATGTATTTAGAAGTTACTCTGTGTAGATGTAGTCTGTTAAATATACAGCGTTACTGATGTAGGCGTATTTGTCTTGTCTCATTTCTGTTGATTTATAGAAGGATTGCCCCACTGACTGTCAAGGTCATATTGTTCTTACTTTTGTGGCAAAGCTTTTTAAGACCTAAAAAAGTCCCCGAAATTTTAGTGATGAGATCTGCACTGAGGTTTTAAGAATGTACGCTGACTATTGACTTCCCATTTTATGATAAAAAGTTGGTTACTTGTGGTTTTTACCAAGGCAGTGCAACAGCGAAGTGTGTAAAATCAACTTTTTTTATTACTGTTTTTGAGTCCCTTCTCTTTTTTTTCCTCATAATGGACTTTCTTCATTATAAACTCCATGTTCAGAACGCCTTCTTATCACGAGCAGTCATGTTGTCTCGAGTTCCATTTACTGCCTCTCCATCATGCTTGTTTAAGGTGTTAGTCGGGTATGGTTGTGGTCAGGCACGTTGTAGTTGAAATGATACCAGCATTCAACTGCCTATCTCTGAGACAGGCAATCTGTCTATGACTATGACAGTCATAGACAGATTGCCTGTCTCAGAGATCGGCAGTTTACAGTCATAGACAGATTGCCTGTCTCAGAGATAGGCAGTTTACAGTCATAGACAGATTGTCTGTCAGAGATAGGCAGTTTGGAAACTGGGCTATTTTTGCTACAATCCCAATACATCAAGTATTACAGATAATTTGTTTTTCCTTTCTTGAAACACGCAGATGAGAAAAGCAAACTGTCTATGACTTTGATGATATACTGGTTAAAAAATATCATAAGACTTTGATGTTTTTATCACACAGCTCTATTATTCAAGTTGATAATGTTGTAATGTGACAAGATTAGTGTTTATTTGCACAGTTTCATACAGTAGTTTCTTTTTTATTCCATTTCTATTGTTTATTAGTATTGAGCATCATTTTAATCAAGCTCCATTTTGTTTTTCATAAGGTCTTTAATTTTTTTTGCAGACTTTTTGAATTTCCTTTTAAATTTGCATATGCATTATTGCTTTCTGTTATTGATGTAATTTTTTTTTTTCTCCCATGAGTAAAATCAAACTGATGATTAGTACTTGTGGTAGTAATGTATAATTGCAGTTTTTAATGAAATAAATTAGACAGTAATCTATTTTTATGTGACATCTTACGTGGTTGCGTTGAGGATGATGAATTTGCTCTCCTGAATGTAACTATATGCAGAATAAAAACAAGTCATGTGAAGCTACATTTGCCACAGATAAGATTACTTTGTGTTGAGCTTATTAAAAAGGTTCTTAGTTTAGAAACAAAGATTATGTGACATAAGAGATGTTTTGACTATGCCAATGGCATAGTTTTATCAGTTACTTCATGTGAACCTGGTAGTTTTCCTTCAAGTGGTTATTGACTCTTTCTCTCAAGTGGTTTGTTTGAGTGATGATTTTGATAACTGTATAGACTTAATTTTTTTAGTGCCTTGAGCCAGATGTCACAACTTTTAGTATACATTTTTTCAAAAACACACACACACACACACAAAACAACTCGCATCTGATAGTTTTGAAACCTTGAAGGGGAAGATTTTCCTTCAACAATTTATCATTCTTGTCACATTTTATTTGGACAGGTGTCAAAGTTGTGTATGAGTTGTAACCTATGCCTACCATATTAAAGTTGACTTTCTCATCAGAAGTTGCTTCCATACTTATACAGCATTCCTTGGGTAATGAGTGAAAGGGGAAGGGGGATGGGATGGGCTGGCGGAATGTAGGGCTTGAGTGGAGACAATCAGTCTGTATGTCTTGCAGTCAGTCAAAAAGAGCCTTACGTCACTTTTTGACTGCATTAAGTTATGGGTATGATATGAAAGCTAAATAAATGTATGCACTTTCATTAAGTGAAAGAGAAGTTTTCGGCTAACTTTATTCTGATCTGAGATATATCATTTGAAGTGGTTAAGGATCACCTCCTTGTAGTGGCGAAAAGTCTGAGAAAATTGTACTGAAAAAATTGAAAAATAATGGCTCACTATAGAAGTCACCTATTCTGCCTCACAAACATTCACATTTATTTACAACTGCATAGGGTAGTCAACATCCGGTACAGTATCAATGGTCTTTTGCACAGAAGTTATTTAGCTCTGGATTTCTGCAACAAACAAAAATTCAATTATTTGATGGCCCAAAATAACTTTCAGAGATTGATATCTCAATTCCTAACTTAGTGACATAAAGTCTCATTTTGACTGACTGCAGGACACATTAACTGATATCATCATATTCCACAAATCTGGAGTATATAGTTTGTTGCTGTCTGCTAGTCTCAGGGAAGAAGTATGCACATGTAAATTTGGCCTCTTTTGCGTAAACAGTCATGCAAAAGAGGCCACTTTTACCTGTGCATACTTCTTCACAACATGGCAGCCATCATCTACTGTTTTAAATATGTTATGGAACTTTTTCTTAACTGTCTTTTGTCGGAGGAGGATGTGGCAGGAATCAATGATGGATATTTGTATAGCAAACACCAAAATAAGTGCATAAGTCAGTGTATTATCTTCTTGCTCTTCCGCATCAGTCACAACCATCTTGGCTTGCCTGGAGACTGATACTTCCTTTGCATAAGATTAGCCACAGAACAGAAGGACAGCCCGTTTTATGCACACGGGGGGGACAAAACAAACATAACATCAAATACACATTGAGATATTTTTTTATTCAAAATTTAAGACAAGTTCTAATGCAAATTTTAGGATTCATGTAAGGGCTGAAATATTTAAAGATGTAAAGATTTCAGAGGGATCAGATCTCTGTATATGTAACAAAAAGGTTGCATGTGATCTTGTTTGTCTCGAAACTTCAGTTTTGTGGAATAGGATGTTACACCTTAGCATAGATTAGATGCTCACACAGGATAAGATAGAAGGGAGAAAGTGTTCAAAAGACAAATTCACCCCCCCCCCNGACTTGGATCCAAAACCTCTGCACTGGCTTCCATTGCTTGTGGTGGCATCTTCGTAAAACATGAGTATGTGCAACATATACAGTACATATATGCACCATGCTGTATCACTTTCTGCCCCTACCTGACTGTGTCAGCATCTTTTTGTCTCTGGTCAGTGAAAAGCTCTTATTAGAGCTCAGTTTCCACCTTGTACTGCTCTCTGCCTGTTCAAGTGTATGAGAACAGACAATAGTGAGATGCTACTGTTCAGAAAATTCTCTGAAATCAGAAAAAGTTGCCTTTCAGAGAAAGCTGTTTGACTCAGTCTGACAAGTCCAATGATAGAAAAAGAAAAATCTATAAAATTTATAATTCTTTTTTAATCTCCTTTCTTTATTTTCCTTAGACATTTTGTTTTGATTTTAGACAATATAATTATGTCCTTATGCACTTACAATTTTATAACTGACGAATATTGTCTGCTCTGTGCAAACTGCTACTAAAATAGGTGGTTTCAATTACATGAGACAATATGCATGCCATCAGAGTAAGTTCAGAGAATTTTGTGAAAAGTGAGCGGCATGTCTGCCGTTTGAAGAATGGAGAAAAAAATATAACAATGTACAGAGAAAGACTCATTTGAGTTAAGTGATGTTTGAGTTCATGTAAAGGCCTGCTGAGGAGCAAATTCTGGTAGGATATGTAACTAAGAGTTTGTCACAGCTAACATTACACTGACAGTAAAGAAAATTTACCCAGTTAAGGTGTGCAGCTGACATGATCTTCGCCTTCTGCTTGGTTGGTATCTTTGACTTCACTGCAGCTGCTTCCTTTGATATGGGCAGAGGGAACTTTGGTAATTCGCTAACTGATCAGCTGAAGAACAGAATATGGTATCATGAGAGTACCTGGGCATGAATGTTTCAGAGAGATATTATTGATATTATTGCTAATATTTGGAGAAGAAGAAGATAAGCAAATCCTGATGATCACAGGTTTTATTGTCACAGTTGTTAATAACCTTGAATATCGAGGAAGGCTGATTTCTGCAGATGCGTCACTGCCAAAGTCATCTGATTGCTTTCAGGGATGAAATTGCGTATTCATATTTTCACTGATAGAAATGACAGTGAGAAAGAACTGACTGATTAATTGTCATAAAGACCAAAGAACATATTCTTTGATAAATTCATGTATTTGAGTCTTTGAAAAATATTGTATGATTAAATATTTTAAGCTCCCAGTTCTACTCAAATTTAGATTAAGCGACCACCAAAATGAAACTATTTCCTCTGAAGTAGCAAGATTTCATGAAACAAGTTTTGCTAGGGCATATTTATACCTGCAATGCTGTCTGAAGTGATTTATGATTAGCTAATGTCTAGCAGTTCTTCCTTGTCTTTTGTGATATTTTTACCCATTCATGTCTTGCACAGCTCTTGTAACATATATTATTCACATTGACTACTTGTTTGTTCGTGATGCTGGTTAACTTGAAAAAGCTGAAATAGTACAGTCCTGAATGATGCTGTGGTTTTGTTAGGTGGAATGTGTCATTCTTGTGTAGGAGCTGGGGACATCTGTTCTGAGGTGGTTTTGTATAGCAGTTGAAATTTGTAGTTTAGCATTGTGATAAAGGTATCAGTTATCAGTAGTTTTAATAATTTTTGTAGTTACTCTGCTCTGTTATTTTTTTTCTTCCTAGAAGAATAAGCTAAAGGAGTCCCCAACGACCAAGTACAGACTAAAGTAAACATATAGAGTAACAAGCTGTATGGAGCCAAGTTCACTATGGTAGGGTGCAAGAATTTACAAGGTGGTTTTTAATAATTTCTTTGTTTTGCTAGACCACCACCTCACAAACTTTTTCAACATAGGATGATATTTGAATGCTGAACTTCAATCTCTTATTTGGTATAAAATCTGTGAGTTTTCATTCCCAGTTTCCTCACTGAATATACAGAATAGGTGGCTTTTTGTCTCTATAAGCATGGGGGATTAGTCACCATGTCTAGAGGCAATAGTATGTTTTGTGGAATAAAACTACAATAAAACTTTGATAGAGGTACAGCATTAAGTTTCTCAGCATTTAAGTGTGTCTCATTATTAAGTATGAATTTCGTGTGCATTGATTCAGTATATATCAAGTCTTTTTATTCTTCATGTGAACTTCAGTAATATGTAGGTCCACACATTTCAATCCATTAAATCACAATTTCTTGAGAATGTGGAAAAGTTTCTGTCGAAAGGGGCAGTTATCCAATTATGTCATTATAGAAATATACTGTTTTATTATGTGGAAAATGTTACGATTAAGCAAAAGTTGTGATTAGCCAGATCGTGATTGAGTGCAGTATCTTTTTCTCTGTACATAAGTATAATACTTATTGTCGAGGGACGACTGTAAATAGAGAGGAACTTCTCATTGTAGAGAGGCCTGAGGCCTAACTTTGCCACGAATGAGATCTACAGTTATAGTTATTATAGATGACAATGTTCCAGCGTTTGTGATTCTAAGGCATGACCAGTTGCTAGTCTCTCTGGGGATTCCTTTAGTATGTCATAGAATATCATCAGAATTGCCTCATCTCTGTATAAACATATGTTATAGCTATCATACAAATTAATTATTGTTAACGTCCCTTTCAGAAATTCCTACAACAGCCTACATCATGATACTTTGCTTCTTGTAGATTCGGTGTCTTTTGTTTTAAGCCAATAAAAGCTTGTTATTATATTGATGAAGAAACAATGTGTAATGCATTTTTTCTTGTGTTGTTGTGTCCGATTTATGTTTTGTTGTTTGTGTGTCTGTTGTTTGTTTGTTTATTTGTTTGTTGTTTGTTTGTTTGCTTGTTTGTTGTTTGTTTGTGTCCATTTTGAAATGTTATGCATGTATATATGTAATACAAATTAGCTTTAGGGTCTCAAAGATATGGTCACCGTTTAGACAGCACTTGCCATATCTTCATATCATCTAGTCCTGCCCTTCTATTAATCAAGTTTAGGTATTTAACACATTATCATCAGCTCCTATTGAAAGTCTCAAGGACATTTCCATGCAAATCAATTCATCCACAAACACTTTGGGCAAAATGTGTTTCTGGACATCAGGTGCGTGAGGAATTTTGTAGTAGCCATTAGTCGCTAAAATCGCGGAAATCTGGCCCTGCACCTTCTTTGCGCATTCCAAGGTAGAGAGAAACCTCACGGGGGCTGGAAAGCGGAAACCAGGATAGGCCAGATGCCTAGAAATCTTATCACCAGCGAAGATTTTTCGGCATCAGCTAATCTGATCTGGGTTACTACGCAGACCCACACCTTCCGATCAAACCTGATGTGGGAGATGTTCCTATTAACACCTGCTGAATGGCGGTACTGGTGCCGAAATTAATCATGGTACTGTAGTTCTGATGGTGGTGACTGTAGCGCCTGTTTGTTACCATTTGTGGTCATCTTAGGTGAGGATGCTGACGAAGGTCATTGTCCGGTATTAAGGTGACACTAGCAACAGATTGTGTGCGTGGGAACGACATAACTGATACCTTGGCAGGCAGGAGACAAACTGGGGGATACGCTGAAGCAGGATAAGGCAGATATCCTCAAGGAATTGGAAAAGAAGCTACGGGAGGAGAAAAGCTGGGACAATAATCCTGCAGTGAGTGTTGAAAGGAAGTGGTAGGGAGCTGTAGACCCGCTGGAAGAAATAGAACTGTCCTCTACCAGATGTCAACCGGCACAAATAGCTTGTTTTCTTTTAGGAGGCTTCTGGCATGGGGATCAGAGCACGTATGGACAATACATGTCCGGGGTGCTGTGATGATGGTTCTGGTAACAAGTAACAGGCAACGACAAATGGTGGTTGACTCAAACTTTGACATGCCCGATACTACTTCTCTCGGGCGTCTTACCCGTTTTGCAAAACCATCAGCTGAGGAACTTCTTACCGCCCCCTCCCCTCGAGGGTCAACCCTTAAGTAGTCTAAAGG